>CAUYPO010103750.1:0-40131 GCA_963574435.1 Cheirogaleus major
CTAGACCCCTAACACGCGGTGCAGTTACCAGTAGGATTCCAGCTCCTATGAGAATCTAATGCTGCTGCTAATCTGACAGAAGGCGGAGCTTATATGGTGACTTGAGTGATGGGGAGTGGCTGTAAATACAGATGAAGCTTCACTTGCTAGCTGCTGCTCACTTCATGCTGTGCGGCCTGGTTCATAACAGGCCAAGGATAGGTACCAGTACGTGCCCCAGGGTTAGGGATTGCAGATGTAGACAATCATATTATGATAAGATGATGACTTTACCCAAGTTATATATAAAACAGAACTCAACGAGAGTCCTTATTTCACTTTGGTATGTTTAGGGAAGGTGTCACAGGAGAGAGGAAGCATCCAAGCTAAGACTTGAAAGATGCTAAGGAGTTTGCTAAGTGACCAAGCTAAGGGAAGGGTAGTTTATAAAGATTGGTTTGGTGGTTAAGATAAAGAAAAATAGGAAGTTCAAGAGAAAGGATATGAGTGAGAGATAAGGTTTGTAGTACTTGCTTAATAATTTATTAAACTGAAAATTCATCTGAGAGAGAGGCACATACCTGCCTTCTTGACATTAAACCCAAAGATTTTTTTAAAAAAAACTTTTGGAGCATACATTTTAAAAGGCTAGGCAGCAATTGAAGACTGATTTGTTATTAGATTCAACTCATTCTGACAGGGCATTAGGGAGAAGGTGGGGAGCAAAGAGGGTGGGAATAAACAGAATTATTTCTTTTCCGATAGCCTTGAGGACAGGGAACATGTCTGGTAGACCCTAGTTTGCTCAATGTCTCTTAGTGAATGTTAAGATAGTATTTTTCGAATACTGTCTTGTTTGTATTAAAAACAATATTTTAATAATCATAAAACAATTAAGGAAAAATCATAAACTTTTTTCTTTGTTATTAAAATAATGCTTTGATAATTATATCTACAAATAAATTTTTGTGAGTCTCAAATTAGTCAGGACAGACTCTTAGAATTTTTATAGCCCTTCATATATCTGGTCTAGATTGCATATCCAATATTTAAAACATTGCAAATAAACTATAATGTACATTTATATATAACTTGAGCAATGAAAATGAAAATAATTCCTCTTCAAGGTTTTACCAAATATTTTTATTTGGTTTACAATTTGTTTCAATTTAGGGAGAAGGACTTCTACAGAAGTCTTTTAGAGGGTCAATTTAGGGGAAGAATGTCCACAGAAATGTTTATGTACCTTTTTGGAAATAACAGGCATGATAGTAATTTCCCTGGAAGAAAGTTTTTAATATCAACATACTTAGAATACAGTTTTGTGAATACAATATGCAGTTGTTTAATATACATTAAAAAATCCTTAGTTTTAGAAAGTTTCCAACTGTCTAAATATCAAAAGAATCCACATCTGGTATAAAGATGAACCATTTTCTTTATCATACCAAAATTAAAATTTACCCGTATACTAACATTGAGAAATGAAATAAAATACCAACATTTTAAAGTTTACCTAGAAAAGATCAACAATGTCCTCATAGACTATCTTTACTATAATATATATAAAATTTTATTAATATCTTATTTTCATTTTTTTAAACACATGATTTGTCCTATTTTAATAACATGATTTATACGTTAAACAGAGGGTTAGAATGTGGAGGGCAGTGAGAATTTGGAGGCAGAAGACCTGTATTTAGTCTAGATCACAGGCATCTATTTCTATCCTTTGTGCAAGTTGGCACATAGTAAATGTCTGACTGAATAAATTACATTAACAAAGATTTCTTCAGGTATAAAACAGAGATAATACCACTTACCAGACAGTATGTTGATAAGGAAAAAGTAAGAGAAGGAATGGGTGCCAGAGTGCTTTGTAGGATTCTGAGTTAAATTATTTAAAAAATCTGTGTTAATAGTTTGTTATTTTGTATACAATATCAAATTTCAAATAAACTCCAGTACTTGACTTTGATGAAGTATTTTATTTATAGCTATGTTTTCCTTTCAACAAAGATACCATTAATAACAAATTTGTTCAATATTCATTTTAAAGGGTAAAGATGTCTTACCGATCATTAAAAATAATACTGTAATTCAGGTCAGACACCGGTGTCCTTCAACCTCCTTTGGTAAGTCATTGTAAGAAAGAATATTTCATTTAAAAAGAAACACATTTGATTATAAAAAGGTCTAAAGTTTATAGTTTTCATTGAATTCTAATTCAACAGTATTTGCTAAAGTACTTGGCATCTATTTCTTTTATAGCATTTATCATATCGTATCATAAATATTATTTGTTTCCCTAAGGAGACTGAGCAAATTGAGGGCAGAAAATCATGTCATATTCATCTAATACCAAGTACCTAGCCTTTGGCTGGTTCTTTCTTGAGGTCAGTGTCCAGCTGACACAGAATGCTTAAACAGAGGATCTGTGTTGTGACCAGCAGAGGAAAAAGCTATTATAATTTTGATTAGTTTTATGGTCAGAGTGACAGAAAGTCTATCAACGAACTGAAAATAGGATTTTAAGAGATTCCTTTTAGGTTTTTCTCTATGAATAAAGCTAGTTTTAAGGTAGATAGATGTTATGTTAATAAAACAATTCGATACAAGGAGGGATTGGAGCATGCTATCAAGACAGTAACATGAAAATGACAGAGAAAACACAAAAATTTATTGTCAAATTACTGAGTGGTAGTTTATTCAATAGTGTCAAATAATAATGAAAATGAATTAAACTTTCCAAGTGTCTTGTATTTCATAATGTTTTATTTTTATAATTTTTAATATGTTATATTAAGATATCAAGATATTATTGAAGATAGGAACTGGGCTGCATTAATTAGTGTTTTGTATTTAGGGTGGGAAGATGAACCACATGAGAGTCTATACTTGGAAAAAATAGTTTTTATTAAAATGATTATTTGCCCAAATTATTTTGAGTTATGAAGTAGATATGGTCAGTAAGTGTTCGATGATTATATACTGGTGAAAAGGTATTTGAAACCATATTAGAAAAAAAACATGTAATGACAATTTTAAGGAGCTACATCCAATACTTACGGTAAAGATAAAGTGACTAACAAGGTTTATACCATCCACAAAAGGATTTTCATAAATATTTGTTGTAAGTACCTCATGGGAATTAAAAGAGACTTTTCCTACCTTTGCACTTGCGTGGGAGGCATTCCTTATTAAAAGAGAGTGCTAATAGATTGTTGCCAGGATTCAAGCAAACGTCATTTAAAAAAAAAAAAAGTAGGCAATCCAAACAGAAAAAGAAAGTTTTTTTATTTGTAGTCATTACTTTATAGAAAATATTTACATCAACTTATGATTAGGTATATGCTACTTTCCTATGTTTGTATCATAAGCTTGAATTAGGGTTAAATAACTTATAATTAATAACTTATTTATTAATCATTTATATTAATAAATCTTTACATAATTTGATCAAAACTGTTTGAAGGAAAGGGTTCCTATTAAACATTTGGTGAAATAAAGCAAATCCTTTAATTGTTCAAGTGGCAACCATAAGAATAGTTCTGATACTTCTATTTTGTAAAATAATTAGCATTTGCATAGCTTTATCACAGACGTACGTATATCTTTATAGAGAACTACATTTTATTTCCCTTATGTACCATGGTTGCTCTATTTGACTTACTAAAAAAGGAGATAAAAAGCAAGCTGATGCGTAAGATAAATTGATTACATTTTAACTTATAAACTGTGAAGATATAGTAAGTACTTTTGTGAGATTAAATTTTACTGTAGGTTTATGAAGAGAAAAAAAAGCCCACTATACTGGTATGCCATTCATATTTCTGAGGTATAGAATATATTTGTAAAGCAGTTAAAAAGAAAAAAAAAAAAGCTTAAGAGTTTTGGTATCAACACACATGGGAGCACCAATTTTGACATTGGAAATGTAACATTTTTATTATGAGAAAAAGAGTAGTATACATGTATCTATTTGCTTCATTAAGGTAAAAGTTAGATCCTGAACTTTGTATTATTTCACTACATATTTTCTTAGAAGGTGAATATAATCAGCTACCAGACTACCAGTCTGAAGTACTTGAGGCCTTACCTAGTTTGGATGACTCAAGAGTACTCTTCACATTAAAAAATACTGTTTTCAAAATATTTTACAACCTATTTTAAAATCTATTCCTATTAGAGAGGCCAAGCTCGCTTTTACTGGTAAAAATATACAGAAAGTTTAAATTAAAAAAATTTGCCCTGTACCTCAGGTTTTTTTCTATAAATTTTTAAATCACAGTGCCAATAATAATTTAATTAATACAAAACCCAGTAGTTTTAAGGTCATATTTAATGTTGGTTAACTCCTACTTAGCATCTTATTTAGAATGTAATATCCCAATTTTGGTACAGGAAAAAATTCTTTTCTAATATAAATCAAACATATTACTTGTCATAAGCTGTTCTTTAACAGTAGTTTAAAAAGAAAAAACAAAAACACCTTGCAAACATACAATTTCCTAGCAAAATTTTTAAGTACGTAATTCTCATGTAAGGCACTTCCATTCATTTTCAAATGAAAATTTCATAAAATTTTCTATTTTTTGTAATCAAGTCTTCATAAGTTATACAGTAATAATGTTACTTCAAGTAAAACTTTATTAAATACTGAATTTTGGCATAATGGCCATAAATATCTTTGTCTCTGAAAAGAATGAAGAATGGGCATCAAGTTCTATGCAAGCTCAACTTAAATGAAAGTACTCTTGGTCTGTTTTAGATTTAGAGACTTGGTAATGTTTTATCTTGTTGATCTTGTTCAAGAATCTTGAAATTTTCCAAAGGAAGATTGCTTAAGGCAGCTGGTAAAATGTGTTCTGATGTGCCCTTCGGTAACATGTTATTTGCTTCTAAATTCTTCACCAAGCATGTGGCTTTGATCCATCTTCGAGTTGCTCTGCGTTCTTTTTGTAGGCAAGTTTTCATTTTTCTTCTTAAGCTTGCTATTTCTTTTTCCAGTTTAATTATCCTCTTTTTTGCCTCCATAGGATTCCTAAAGGCATAACTGTGTTCAAGTAGTACTTGCTGACTATTAATGTTTGATTTTAAATTAGATGGTCCAGCTGGAGTACAACTGTTGTTTTTCTTCAAAAGATTCCTTGACTTGAGTTTCTGAGCCCAATAAAATTAGAGGGTTGAACATAAATTATGTAATATCACAAATAAATAAATACTGTCCAGTTTTGGATAACAGTAAACTATTCTTTTAAGAATCAATTTCAAAAGTCTGATAGGAAACAGCAGCAGCCCATCTCATGTAAACATGGATTAAATTTCTGAACTGGTTGAATTAACTCTAGTCACCTATTTTCTTTTTGTTCTGTCTCCAAAGAGATTCAAACACTGATTTGAAAATTGACAATGGACTTCTAATGTCTCTTCAAATTATTGAATATGATTCTACCAAGACTTTAAAAGCCCTTTGCAGTGTACTTACTAAGGTCAATTTAGTATGCATTTAGACATTTTGTTTATTATCAATGATGTTAATTTGATCCCCCTTTTAGTTAAATACTATTTTCTTAATTTGATGAATATTTCAGACCCAGGGTCCTATGTAATAAAAATGGTAGGATCCATAGAAACATATTCTTAAGTATCAAGTTTCTAAATAGATTTTTCTATTAATTGTTCATGGTTACAACTTCAAGGATTTAAAATCTGACTAGGAACTTTCTGCCCAAATCAGAAACCCGAGGAGCCTGTTTTTTCTTTATCTCTTTTATTCAAATAGTCATCAAGTCCTATTAATTCTACCTCATAAATATTTGTATTATGAATCTTCTCCTCTCCATCATTCTTAATGCCACTACCTACAACAGGCCCATATCATATCTGGCTTGACTATGTTACTCTTTATTACTCATGTTATTCTTTATTAATCTCTCTACTTCACTTTGATCCTCATTAATCCATATTCTGCCACCAGAATAATTTTTCTAGCAGATTTGGCATTTCTAGTCTGGCTAAATTCCTCTTTGCCTACCCATTATCTAAAGGAAAAAAAATTCTTTACATGGTATACTATACCATTTAAAATCTCACTCTATTCTGCCATTCACCACCTTGATTTATATTCCAACAAACTACTAAACTACTTAAGAGTTCCCAGATTATATCATATCCTCATAAATTTGTGTCTTTAATTCATTAAATAAACTCTTATTAAAACACATACTATGCATTCCTGGGGACACAGTAGTGAACAATTAAGATAAATATGGTTCCTGTCCTCATGAAACCTACAGCTGGTCCATTTGCCTAGGATATTAGCAGGGATTCTTTTGATCTTTATATCCCCAGGATCTAATGTAGATTCTGGCATAATGTAAAGTTTAGTTGTATTTATTGAATGAATAAATGATCAAAATGTCAAAAATAAAGTATATTTCAAGTTCAATAAAAATGTGAATGCATATTATATCTGAGGCACTATTTGAGGTGGTAAAGATTCAGAAGTGAAAAGGACAAAGTTCTTGCCTTCATGAAGCTTTCTAACATCTGTGATACTTATTTCACCACAACTTCTGCTCTCATTCAGATAGTAACTCATGTACATTTACAAAGTTAAGTGTCACAAATAACAGAAGCAGTTATTTTTCCTCTCTCAGAGGAAAACACCTGTCCTACTTTTCAAAGCTGAACCCTCTGTTTGTGTTCATTCTATCCCCTTTTATGTTTTGGTGACCCTGTCTTTCTCAGCTAGGTTTTCCTCTCTGATCAGATCTTCTCTTACTAGATAAAACATTGTTTTAATTAATTCATCTTGTACCTTAATTCTCACTTTCCTTTTCAATATCACTTGCTAACATGTTATTATTTCCAACTCACCCCTCAACCCATTGGCTTTTGTTCTCACCATGCAATTGTTCTGCACAAGGTCAAGATTACACTCTCCGGAATTCTAAACTTTCAAGTCTTTAAGCCCAGCCTAAATGCTTGAGCTCTATGAAGTTTTCTGTGATGCTTCTTCCCTCTGAACTGACATCCTGTGGTGTAACTCTGGGTGTGCCCCTAAGTGCCCTTAAAGCACTTAGCAAATGTTAGGTGTGTGTTATCTTAAAATCAGAGCAGGGTAATGCTGGAGGTTTCATTACTTGTATGTTTTCTGTCTTACCAGTGGTACAATTATTAATAATATTTGGTAGTAATTAAAATTCCAATATAGTAAAATGATTTGGGTTGGGGAAAGAATGTTGGAGTCAGGAGACCTAAGCTCTAATTCTAGCCTGCACTTTTACTGCATAAGAGCCTAACTTTCTTGAGGTATATTACTATGTATGAATTTCAGTATATCCTAAATTTCTCCCATTGTATAAACAAAAAGGAATGGGTTCTGAAAATGGTTAAAAAAAAGGAGAATAACATTACCTACCATTGACTTTATATGAGTACAAAAATCAAAAATGGTTGGAACAGCATCCATTTTAAGTCGTCGAGTTTGTCCTGTGAGGTCAAAACAGGAGGCTTCAAAGTGCTTTGAACAAAGAAAAGTGTGTTTTCCTGGCACAAAATTTTTGCGCCTAACCAGGCGAACCCATTCTTTTCTTCTTTTAGGATCCAAAGGAAACCTTGAAAAAAAAATAAATAGGCAACTCAAATTCCAACAGTCATACTCTAGTTGCAGATTAGATTAAAATTTCTTAGATTAAAATTTCTTTTAATCTAAATGATTAAAAGAAATTTAAAAGGTCGTAATTTAAAGCGTCTTCCATTTACATAAAAAATTTTAAACTCACAATATCCAGACACAGAAACAGAAACCAATTCATGGTAATTTTTATAAATGATAAAAAAAGAAAAAAACTGATTTGGGTGAGTTTCCTGAGCTTTTAGAGAGAGATATTTGTTCCCAACCTAGTTCTTAACATGCACAGTAAAGTAAAACATGACTAAACTGATCTAGACCAAGTTTATATAGAACCATTATAAGCAGGAGTAACTTTACAATGCTTTGCTCTGCTGCTGGTATAAGTGGTCAAGACAAATCAGATACCTAAAGATTAAATTTTATCAGGCAAAGTCTAAGCAGATTCTGGTACTCCTTCCTCTGTGTTCCATCATTATGACACCAAACCACATTGTTTTGTAATTTTTCAATTTTAATAAATTTTCAGTGAAATAAAGGGTTGTATGTTTCTTGAGGACAGAGATCATTAACATATCTTTTCATCTATTTATCTTTGACACTTAGCACAGTGCCTTGCAAACAGTAGGGACTCAACAAAAATTTGCTAAATTAATACAAATACAGAATTTGTAGCAATGTTTTTCCTTTCATACTTATTAATATTTCAAATGCAAAATACAGTCGACCCCTTGAATGGCTTTGAATTATGCAGGTCTAATCATATGTGGGTTTTTCCAATAAACTTATTGGAAATTTTTTTTTTAGATTTGAGATAATTTGAAAAAACTTGCAGATGAACCATGTAGAAATATCAAAAAAATTAAGAAAAAGGTATGTCATGAATACTTAAACTATATGTAGGTACTATTCTATCATTTACTACCATAGATATACATAAATTATAAAAAGTGAAAATTTATACAAACACGGACTATACATGGCTCCATTCATAGTAGAGAAATGTAAGCAAACACAGATGCAAAATTAAATCATAACTGTATAACATTAAGTGTGGTATATACTGTGCTATTGTAATAATTTTGTAGCTATCTCCTGTTGCTATTGTGTTTAGTTCAAATGTTGCAAGTTTCCATTTAAAACTTCATGTGACACTGATCATCTCTGCCTAAGCAGTTTTGTCTCAGTTTTAACTGATACATAGTTAAATTGTGTATCATGGTAAAAAGTGATCTCTTGTGGTTCTTGAATATTTTTCTTCATGGTTAGTGCAATTCCATAAACCCTGAATAACACCATGGGACGCATATGAGTGCCACTAGTGATGCTGGATGTGCTCCCAGGAAGCAGAGAAAAGTCATGAAAATACAAGAAAAACTTGAATTGCTTGATGTATACTGTAGCTTGAGGCCTGCAGCTGCTGTTGCCTGCCATTTCAAGATAAATGAATCCAGGACCATTGAAAAAAAGAAAATTTGTGAGGCTGTTGATGCAGCTATGCCAGCAGGCACAAAAATATTGCACTTTTTGCAAAATACCTTTTCATTTTGCATTGAAAATGCAGCTTTTATGTGGGTGGAGGATTGCTATAAGAAAGGCATACCTATAGATTCTAATATGATTTAAGAAAAAACAAACTCATTGTGTGACAACTTAAAGCAAAAGAAAGGTGTATGATCTAAAGCTGGAGAATTTAATGCTGGCAAAGGATGGTTTGATAATTTTAGAAAAGATTTGGCTTAAAAAATGTCAAAATAACAGGAGAAGCAACTTCTGCCAACCAAAAGGCAGCAGTGAGTTCCCAGAAAATCACTGGAGAAAAGATACCTACCTGAACAGGTTTTTAATACAGATGAAAGTGCCCTATTCTGGAAAAAAAAAAAAGGCCACAATGACATTTATTAGTAAGGAAGAGAAGTGAGCACCAGGATTTCAGGCAGGAAGGGATGGACTAACTCTACTGTTTTGTGCAAATGCAGTCAGGTTTATGATAAGGACTGCCCTTATCTATAAAGCTGCTAAACTCCCAGCCTTGAAGGGAAAAGATAAACACCAGCTGCTAGTCTTTTGGTTGTACAAGAAGGCTGGGACAATGAGAATGCTTTTTCTGGATTGGCTCTGTTGATGCTTTATCCATGAAGTCAGGAAGTACCTTGCCAGTAAGGGACTGCCTTTTAAAGTTCTTTTGATATTGGACAATGCCCCTGGTCACCCCATAAGTTCAATACCAAAGGCCTTGAAGTGGTGGTCTACTTGTCCCCAAATACAATGTCTCTAATTTAGCCTCTAGATTAGGGGTTCAGAAGGACCTTTAAAGCTCATTACACAGGGTCCTCTATGAAAAGGACTATCAACACTATAGAAGAGAACCCTGAAAGAACATCATGAAAGTCTAAAAGAATTATACCATTGAAGATACCAGTGTTGTCACAGAAAAAGCAGTGAAAACCATCAAGCCCGAAACAATAAATTCCTGCTGGAGAAATGTGTCTGGATGTTGTCCAGGACTTCACAAGGAAATGATGAAAAAGATTGTGGATATGGCAAAAAAGTTGGTGGAGGGGTGGTGAAGGGTTTCAAGATATGGAACTTGGAGAAATTCAAGAACTAATAGACATCACACCAGAGGAATTAACAGAAGATGATTTGATGGAGATGAGTATTTCTGAACAAGTGCTAGAAAAGAAATTGACACTTATTCAAGACTGTTTTTGACTTCTTTTATGACATGGACCCTTCAATGATAGAGGGACTGAAACTAAAGCAAATGAGGAAGAAGGATTGGTATAGTACAGAAACATTTTTAGACAAATGAAAACACAAAAAAGTCACACAGAAATTATGTTTCCATAAAGTTACACCAAATGTGCCTACCTCTCCTGCCTCTCCTTCTACCTCCTCCACCTCTTCTGTGTCAGCCAACCTTGAGACAGCAAGACCAACTCCTCCTCTCCCACCTCCTCCATAGCCTACTCAACATGATGATGAAGATGCTTTATGGTGATCCACTTCCACTTAATGAATAGGAAATATATTTTCTCATCCTTTTGATTTTTTTAGTAACATTTTCTTTTCTCTATTTTATTATAAGAACACTGTATATAATATACAAAATATGTGTTAATTGACTGTTATTGGTAAGGCTTCTGGTCAACAGTGGGCTATTAGTTGTCAAGTTTTTGGAGAGTCAAAAGTTGTATGTGGATTTTCAACTGTGTGGTTGGGGTATCGGCACCCCTAATCCCCATATTATTCAAGAGTCAACTGCATACTGATCTGCATCCAGTATATACCTGTTAAGGAAGAGACAAATATAAGGGGCTGTCTCTAAAAATTCTACTGGTTAACTTGAAACGTAAGAATCAGCATTCACATGTAATAAGTTTGAGTTGAACTCTTCTTTAGTTTGACTACCTTATTCTTTAAGTATTAATTATGAACTGATTAGTGTTTAAAAAAAACTATAAAATCCAAGTTGGAAGATCATGTGGTTCAGAAGCCCCCAAATGAAGCCTCATTAGGTAACAGCTTTGAATATACTATATATACTAGGTTTGTTCGTATTACCAGCAATGAGAGACACAAAGAGATGACAGTTCAGATTTACAGTTGGCAACCTCCCATATCTTGTCCCCATCCCCCTAAATCTCAAACATATCCTGATCTGAAGATGTTAACATTTGTATATCTCTATAGTTTGTATGTCTCTATAGTTCATACATGTTTTTCCTATTTCATTAGAAAATAGAAATTTTCTGATAAAGACATTTTCTCTGCCTACCCCTCACCTCTTAATGATAATATGTTCTCATTTCAAAGATCTCTGTTCCAATATTTACTGGTTTGGAAATGTTTCCTAAAGCCTAAGCTAAAAATCAAGCTTTAGTTAAGCACATTCGTCTTCTTGTCAGGGCCTCAATAAAAACTTAGAACAAGTAAGTACTATCATTGCATTATCATTTGTATAAGACTCTTCAGACATACGAAGACTATCTGAAATTATTTTTCGGCTCTTTAATTATTTTTTAAAGCTCTTTTTAAAATTAGTTCCTTTGGCTGGGTGCGGTGGCTCACACCTGTAAGCCTAGCACTCTGGGAGGCTGAGGCAGGAGGATTGCTGAAGGTCAGGAGTTCAAAACCATCATGAGCAAGAGCGAGATCCCGTCTCTACTAAAAATAGAAAGAAATTAATCGGCCAACTAAAAATATATAGAAAAAATTAGCCGGGCATAGTGGCGCATGCCTGTATTCCCAGCTACTTGGGAGGCTGAGGCAGAAGCATCGCTTGAGCCCAGGAGTTTGAGGTTGCTGTGAGCTAGGCTGACGCCCACGGCACTCTAGCCCAGGCAACAGAATGAGACTCTGTCTCAAAAAAATAAATAAATAAATAAACAAATAAATAAAATTAGTTCCTTAATTATGAAACCAGTGCCTCAAAGTGAACCTTAACTTGAACAAATTCTACTTTCTTAAGACTGTTGGGAATCCCATTTACTAAGGAAGTTTTTCATGATAAAAGACTGGGTTAAATGTTGCTATTAATATAATCATTTAGCACTAATATCGCTGTATTCTAATTGTTTACTTTTCTATCTCTCTTATTAGACTGTAAGTTTCTCCAGGGTAGGAGCTATGTTTTTCACTACTTTATCCCAGGAACTAGCATTGTACCTGTTAGGCATTCAATGAACTTTTCTGAGTGAATCAGTGAATGAATGAACTAATGGAGTTAATTTGGCATTACTAAATAATCTTTAGATTATCTGTGATGAAACAGAATAAAAAATTTTATATTTTGGTGTAATGTTTTGTACAGCAGTAACCTTAGTCATGTTTTGGATGTGTTTTTTGCATTTTTCTCAGCACAAAAAGTGGGAGATATAGCCCATAAGCTGAATTTAAGTTCAGCTTAATTTAGTAATAAATTATAATAACCTACAACTAATAAAAAATTTAACATGGTAACAGATGCACATATTCCTGTCTATGCAATAATAGAACCAGGCTTTCATAAATGACAGATGTTTTAGAAAATCACTTAGTATTTTAAACAGTGCTATTTTGCTTGCAACTTTAATAAATAGTTGAATGCTTCTTACATTCAGGCACTGTCCTAGGCACTGAAGACATGGTAGTAAACAAAACAAGACATGGTACTTATGCTCTATGAGAATATACTGTAATGGGGAAGCTGGAGAATCAAATAGCTTGATGCAGAAGAACAGAGTGACTGAGAACATTGTCTCTCGACTCAAACCAGGGTGGCCATCCTGACTCCTCTGCCTAATAGCTGGATAACTTTAGGCAAGTTATTTAACCTTTTTAGGTTTCCTTTTTATCATCTATAAAGTGGGGTAAGAATGGTACCTAGTGCGGTTTTAAGGATTGAGTAAATACTTAGCCCAGTGCACAGTACATGGTAAATACTAAATCAATGCTATTTATCATAAAAGTAATTACAAGTATCCATGAGTCTTAGGGTTGCATGGAACCATAAAATAGGAAGAGCTAATCTAGTCAGGAGGCCTTAAAGAAGGAATTAGCTAGGGAAGTAGTGGTGATAAGAACATCTTGAGGACAGGGAAGAGTATTATGACATGAAATGATGCTGGCGGACTTTCTAAGTCAAAGAGTAATTTTGAACTTTATCCAAAATGGCATTTGTAAGCCATTAAAGGGCTAAAATGTGAGAGCTGATTGTTAACAGAAAATTTGTGGGAGCTGGTTGTTAACCATAGCCATTATTAAAAATTAAATTATATTTAAATTTGCAATTAAAACTAAAGGTAATAAACATTAAAACCCCATAATTATTTTGCTATTTTGTTATCTAAACTCTTAAGGTTATGTCTGTTGCATCTGTATGGTGGAAATACTATATAGTGTGGGCCTGCTAATGTCATATTGGTAGCTTGAAACCGGCCATGGTAGGAATATTTATATCATGGAGATTGGGGAAATACTACAAATCAGGGCTTTTCCCCTTCCCTGGAGAGCCAGTTGTTAAACATTTAGTAACACACCACTGATTTTATAGAAGAGTGGCGAGGAATACATGAAAGGAAGCAGTGAACCAGTTAAGTCTGTTGCAATAATCTTGTCAATAGGTAATGATAAGAAGTCAAGGGAGGAAGACTTCCAAGTTTCTGTATAGATGGTGTTTCCATTAATTGAGAAAGAGAATACAGGAAGTGGGGTATGTTTGGTGTTAAGAGAAAGGGCAGTTCATGAATACAGATACTGTATCTGGGTGACTGGAGGGAGACCAGGGAAATACTGAGTACACACTTGGCCTATAATTCTGGAACTTATTAGCGATATGGACTGGAAACATTGATTTGGGAGGTATCAATGAGTAGATTTTAGCTGAGACCACAGGAATAGCTGAAATCATTTTGATAAGAGTATGAAGACCTGGGATAAGGTGTGGGGAGAAGGGCTGGTAGAGGAGACTGAAGATAAGCCAAAGAAGTAAGATAATCACAAAATTAGTGTCAAATAATTCAAAAGTAGAGAGTATTTCAAAGGGCAAATTATCACACAACATGAAAAATGAATGTAGAGAGACACAGAGGTCATGTTAGTAAGAGCAGTTTTCAGATTATTGGGGAGACTTAGACTAGAGTGGACTAAGAGGTAAGAAAAATAGAGACAGAAAGTTTAGGCAACATAACTTGTACATGGGGATAAAGAAATCTACTGTCCTAGAAGAAGAGTTAATCAGATATTGTTTGTATTTATGAAATAGGAATGTATTTTTATCATAATCAATGCTTTTTTAAGGTTTAAATTTCTGAGGTTATACATGAAAATGTTAATTCTGTAACAGGCAAATGGTATGCATATTATTGTACCACTGTCCATCTCTTAAACATTGTTATTGTTGGTGTCTGGAGTCCTCCCTCTCTTTCATCTTTCAAATCAAATTACTAAATTCAGTAGTTTTTCCTTAAATATCTCTCAAATCTATCCCTTTCTTGCCATCCCTACTGTCAATACCACCCTAGCGTGGGACACAGGGTGGACTCTTCTTGTTTTACCATAGCTTCCTAACTAGTTTTTCTTTATCAGTTTTCACTTCCCCTGATCCAGTGGTGGTTTGAAGTACAGTTGGCTAAGTACAGTGTTTAATTTAGTTGAAATTGTAGCAGGATTTCCCTGTGAAGGAAACAGTAGGTAAATTAACATTCTGTAATAAGCTCCTTTCTCATTAAGTTCATCTCTGATGATGCTTGACCAGCACTCTAAGTAACACTGTAATTCTCCACACTGCAGCCAGAGGGCTTTTTAATATGCAAATCTATCATACCATTCCTTTTAACGACCCCCCCCCCCAATGGCTTCTCAGTACTCTTAGGATAAAATAGATACTTAAGTAGCATAAGGACTAAATCTATGTCATCCTTTGGTCTCATTTGAAATGTCACATCCTTTGAGAAGTGTTCTTTGACTTGCAAGGCTAAGTTAGGTCTCTATGAATGTCTCTTCTGTGGCACTTAACTAATTATTTATGTCATTCTCCCCCATTAAACTCTAAACTCCAGGAGGGTAAGAACTTTCTGGATCCTTAGCACAATGTAAGGCAATTACAAACTCGGTACATATTTGATCTATGAATGAATAAAACACTACATTTGCATAAAGTAGTTTAAAAACAGAAACATCACAAGATTTTTTTTAAAGTGGTAGCTTTTAATAAAGGGGTACATTTAGTAATAGGTAGGGAAAAAAGTCAAGGATATAATTTTCTGCATTCTAAGAGCGTATAAGTTGTGAGGTATATAAAATCAGACCTATTTTCACTTAACTTTTTAATGTTTCTTTTCTTCAGCCACGTGGCAGGCACTTGCAGAGAAGGTAAACATTTACTGAGTACCTGTTATTTTCCAGGCAATGTTCAAAGTGCTTTTGAGAGTTCTGACTTGATAGAACTAAAGAATTTTGATCGCTCTTCCAGTAAACGAAGAAAAAAATAAAACCCAGGTTCTTTTTATTACTCAGTTCTAGTAAGAACAGAAAGCATATCTTTTACACTTTCATTAACATTGCTTAATTCCATGGCTATTAAAGATGACTCAATTCCTCCGCAGTTACTCTGTGTGACTATTAGAAATCTAAATGCTTCCCATGTCAATTCGGCTAGTGACAATTTCCTAATTTTAACGAGAACACAGCAGGCTTTTAAGGTGATTGCTGACTTGAACGGGAAGATCTCTCTGTCCCTTATGGCGTCATTCATGCCAAGACCCGGTCTAATATACAGAAGTAAAAGAATAGAAAATTAAGGTAGGCTCCTGTCACTTTTTCACTAAGGGGTAATCACCACACAGTACTTGGATTTCTTTTAGAGAGTAAAGAAGGCTTCCCCGAAAGGAGAGAAGAATTGGTCAGATTTCAGAAACACAAAGACAAAAATGATGCTTCCCTGCTACCCGCTGGGAAAATTATTAGAATAAGCAGAATCTTCCTGTTCCTTCCACACAAGGGATACCCAGAATACGAGCTCCCTTTCCATCATCCCCGCTCCCTGCCCAAGTTACCTGTGGAAGCTGATGTTAATGTGTTTGTTGTAGGTAGTAGCACAGCCCGCCGCGGCGCAATTGGTCGGCATTTCCCTTTCCCCCTCATTCGGCGCTGTCTTAAGCCTGTTCTGAGGCGCTGGCCGCTAAGCTTCTTTGAGGCAGAGGCTGGACAATCGAGGCAGGCGCGCCTTAGTTAAAAGAGCTTAGTCTTGAGAGCCGGGTGGGAAAAAGGGGTGTGTATGTGGGGGCGGAGGCGAGGGAGGGTCAACCTTCCCTTTCTCTTTATTAATATGGCGGACTTGAGCCAGCAGAGCTGACCATCCTAGAGCTCTAGTCGCCTTCGTTTGATTTCACCAACATGGCGGACACAACCCGTTCTTTCCCCCACCCCCAAGAGGGAGTAGATCTACTGCGTCTCTTTGACAGCAATCCTCCGGGCAATAAAAGTAAGAGGTGTTTTCCTCTCCGATTACTATAAAACTCTTTCAAGCTGCAGCTAAGAACAGGTCTGCCCACGCCCGCACGCACTCTGCCGTCACAGCCTGAGGTGGGCGAGACCCGTAGACCAGAAGGGCTAACCCGAGGAGAGACTAAAGACTACAAATCCCACTGAACATCGTGTTGTCTTTAATTATTATCGCGTGAATTGGGAGACTCGTTTCCTGCTTGTTGCAGGAAGTGACGTCTCCGGGACAGCCGCTTCCAGAGCCCCTTTCTCGCGAGGCGGAAGAGCCCCGATCGCCGAAGAGCAAGGGGGCGCTAGGAGTGGGAACTGGGTTGCGACGGTCCGGCGACGAGGAGCTAGGGTGCGGGGAAGTTGGGGAGCACAGGCCGCTAGGTGTCCGAGTAGGGTAAGGCCGCACCAGCCGGGGCCGTTAGAAAAGAGAGCAGAGGAGGAAGGCAATTGTCGGGCGGATCCCCGGACGGAGGGCTAAGGTTGTGTGGAAAGCGCTTCTCCCCGGATGGCGACCGCAGATACTCCGGCACCGGCCTCCAGTGGCCTCTCGCCAAAGGAAGAAGGGGAGCTTGAAGATGGGGAGATCAGTGACGACGATAATAACAGCCAGATGCGGAGCCGGAGCAGCAGCAGCAGCAGCGGCGGCGGGCTGTTACCGTATCCGAGGCGAAGGCCTCCTCACTCGGCCCGGGGCGGTGGATCCGGCGGAGGCGGTGGTTCTTCCTCGTCATCGTCCTCTTCCCAGCAGCAGCTGAGGAATTTCTCACGCTCGCGGCACGCGTCGGAGCGGGGCCACCTCAGGGGACACAGCAGCTACCGACCCAAAGAACCGTTCCGGTCTCACCCGCCCTCCGTGCGGATGCCTTCGAGCTCACTGTCCGAAAGCAGTCCCCGGCCGTCTTTCTGGGAGCGGAGCCACATAGCCTTGGACCGTTTCCGCTTTCGAGGCAGGCCTTACCGGGGTGGGAGTCGCTGGAGTCGGGGGCGAGGAGGGGGTGAGCGAGGAGGCAAGCCAGGGTGCAGACCTCCTCTGGGAGGAGGAGCGGGATCCGGATTCAGTAGCAGTCAGAGCTGGCGAGAGCCTTCTCCACTTCGGAAGAGCTGTATCCTTAACGTGGCGGTCTGCCCTGGGTGTGTCACTTACTCAAGTTCCCTTTAGCGTCATTACTAGGTCTGTGAGATACGAGTGTAACTTTTCTGAATTGTCAGAACCGTTTATTTGTCACTGTGTCAGTATACCTAAAGTAAACTGTTCTTTGGCAATTCCCTTATGTTACACCATAGTGTTGTTTCCTAGATTATTTGGTATATTGCTTTTTAACATTAACGTGTTATGGATTGGGGTAAGCTAATAAAATCTAAGACAGTCAAATCTGATTTGTAATAGTGCGTTAGAAGCCCAAGTTTCATTAGCATTTGTTTTTGCTGGTACAGGAATTTTGTCTTTTATGTGAAGAAAAATTGTTGGAGATTGTTGGAGAAAAAATAGTCATAAACAGTTTGGGGAATACTGTTTCTTTATGATAATTGCACTTTGACATTGAATGTTGTAAAGTTTCATTCTGCATAATCCTACAGTTTTTGTGCTTCTGTTTTTACTTTTCTTGATTTTTCTTCCCATTGCTGCCATTTAAAGTCGGGGGAAAAACAGTGTCTTTATCAACTCTATTAATTCAGAACTTTAAAATTCATTTATCTTTTTGAAAAGGTTTACCTCCTTAACGTTTCTATTTCCTGTGTTCACTTTTGGACAATATGTGACTCTTAGTGCTGACTAAATGTGAACCAGAGGGAGAAAGATAAACTTACCATTTTTATTTTACTATATTAGAGTGGGCACGTATATATGAGAGGGGTGGAGATTATGAACAACATGAGAGGAAAATAGCAAAATATCTGATTTTTGCTATCTCTAACCTTATTCTCAGCTATTTTTAATATTACTGAGTTTACTCAGGATTTATACTGAGGAATCAATTATCTGAAGGTTTCTTGTTTTATGATGGGTTTGTATTTCTTGAGTTACTTTGCAATAACAACATAATTGTTTTAAGGATTTTCATTACTAGTTGTAATTCCCATAGTGCAATGATTTTTAACACATTCATTATATACAAGATTTACATATAATGACACTTATTTGGAAGACACTCAAAATTACTTTTACAGACTACTTAGAGCCAGAATGGTCTTTCCCAGATGTTGGGATGTAAAGGGGACAGGGAACATACATTTAGGTAAGAAACAGCAGCTTCTGGTGCTAGTGTCTTGAAAAAACTTATTTCTACAACCAAAAGTTGGGTTAGGAGCATTGCAAGATTGTTTCAGAGAAAATCATATAGGTATTTACCTTTTTAAAAGACAACATTATTCCAAGATGATTAGAAAACCTCTGCCCAAGACCAGGAGGGCTATTTAAGCATATATGTGTGTGTGTGTGTTTTAAGGATACAAAGGTGAAATTTGTAATTCGTGTTGTGGAGACAATGAAAATAAATAATTAAAGTTTAGTATTGAAAAAGTTCAAACTGAAGTATGTATAAAGTACTATGGAAGCTCAAAGTCTTTTCTTAATTTATTTTGTATTAGATGAGGGGAAGTCAGTGGGCTTGCCTGCTTTCTGCCTTTGTCTTTGTTCATTCATTACCAATTTGGGTCTCTGCCATATACCTTTATTAATTGTTAAGCTTACATGTTTTTATTAATAGACAGGCATATGATGCAGGAAAAGTACAAAAAAAGTCCAGTCTGTCTGTGTGACTTTGATTTCTGTAGTAACTTGTCAGAAATGAGCTATCTTGCTATTTTTCTTTTCACAGATGCTGCACTTAAGAAACGGATGCCTTGTTTTGATCCTCTGTTCATTGTTTTCCTCATGAATTATCACTAATCCATCCTAGAGGTGGTGTTCTTTTTTAAGAATTTGAGAAGGAAAACATAGTTCTCAGCCACTTTTGTATTAATGTGAGCAAACAAAATGTATAATACAAAACTTTATTCAGATTCCTTAATATTAAGATTGTACTCAGTTTTTTAATTCATATTTCCACTGATTATAATAACAGCTTTTTAATTTTTACAAATATTGTATAAAGAAAGAAAAAAAGTTATTCTGTGGTTATTTCTATAAACTAGAAGTGAAGTAGCCCAAGTACAGGGGCTATTTATTTTTTTGCCATAAGTTGTTTCACTATAATAAGATGTGCTGGTTGCAGCTTTAAAGAAATAGAATAAACCAAATTCTATTGCAGTTCTTATTTTCATTATTTTTTCTTAGTAACAGACACTGTCAGTGAAAGTTTGTCTCTCTTGAATGACTACTGTTTTAAACTTTTCAATTCTGACGAGAGCTAACATAATTAGGCCAGTGTCTGTCATCAGTAAAAAGTCATTCCATTTTCAGCTGCAGCTGAAAAAGTTGAATAGCTGGTTTTTTTTTTTAAAACCAGGTTTCAGTTAGAAATTGCATCTTGACAAGCTTAAATTTGGTAAGTTGGTTTGATTCTAGGTATCTTTCATAGACAGGGTTAGGAGAGTTCATTTAGCTTTAAAGGAAATTAATCAATTATGATGATAACTCAATTGCTTTTCTTCATTTTCTGTTTGTTTATGTTTTTTGTTAGTGTATTGAATCTTTTCACTTTGCAACTGTTTCTAAGGTTTTTAGTCTTTCTTTTTTTTTAATTACTGCAATTGTACCTTTAAATGGCTCTGTTGAAAAGTAAGTTGTAAATACAGATAATTACAGAATTTATGTACAGAGTGCATGAGAAGGGGGAGAGGAGAGCAACTCTCACTTCACAGAGGAGGTGACATTTGAATTGGGGTCAAGTTGAAGAATGGAGAAACCTAAACACAAAGCTAGGCATACATTGTGATGAGCAGAAGAAAAGGTAAGTTTGGAAAGCATAGGTCAGATCTGGAAGGCATTATATTCATTCTCAGGTTTTTGGACTCTGTTAGAGAGATTTAAACAAGGGGAGTGGTTTTATCAGATTTGTATTCTAGAAAGATTATTCTCTCTGGCTGCAGTATGGGAGATAAATATATTATCACCAGGCCAAAATTCTCTCTTGTAATAGTAAAACTATGGGAGTGCATTAGAATGCTCAAAATGAAAAAGGAAAGAGACTAAGTTGATTGAGCTCACTGAAGAGCATTATTATTTCAGGAGTTTGAGAGAAAGGAGCCGTGAAGCTTAAAAGACAAACAAACAAAACAAGTAGGGGAAACAAGGGGAGAGTGGGAGTTACAGAAGCCAAGAGAGAAGTGGTTTATAGTGTCAAATGCTGCAGAAAGGTCAGGTGAAAAACAAGATTTGAAAACATTAGTGGATACACTCAGCCAGAGCAGTTTCTGGAGACTAATGGCATGAAAGCCAGATTTCATTTGATTGAAGAGAAAGAAGGGTATTGAGAGACTAGTTTTCTTTCAGGAAACTTGGCTGTGAAGAGAAGAGATCAGAAAACCAAAGATGACTGGAAAAGTTTTGCTGCAGAAAAGTTAAGATTTTTAATTGTAATGGTTATTAATGCTTATTTAGTTTCTCAAATGGTGGCGATTCTCATTCTTGGAATTGATCATCAGGGGACTTTAAAAATCTTTTGCTGGCTGCTTGTCCTGTGAGTTGTTAAACAAAAAAGAACCGCATTTAGGGAACTGTAATAATATATCCTGGGCAGTTCAAAATGATCTATAAATGATTAATTGTATTAAAACCATAGAACGTATTTGTCTTTTCTCTTAATTTCTAGACTGGAAAAATGAGGTGTAACAATTCTCGTGTATGAATTGTTTGGAATAAAAAATTATAGTTTGAAACTTTGTAGCCATTTCCCAGGAAGATATTCTATTCTATCACTGTTAGAGAAAAAACTGAAAATAATTGGTTCAGATATCCTTGTCTTCAGGGGAAAATTAGTTTACAAAATGTATTTTGAGTGCTATTTAAATGTTTTTTTAATTTTATAACTGCCATAATTATTTTAGTTGTGCATATGTTGGATTTTAGTATACTTGATGAGCTCTAAACTTATGTATTAGATTTTTAAGAAAATGTCTCATTCATAAATTAGTCTAACTGCTAATTGTCAGTGTTCATTTTTTATCTCTTACTTTTTAAAAATTGAGACATGAGAAGAACTAATTAAAGAGAAGAAACATTTCCTCTTGATTATCTGCGGTGTAAATTATCCACATCTATGACAAACCATTCAATTTCTCCCCTCTTGCTTCAGAAAACAATCTCTAACATCCAGTTCATTATGAGCTTTCTTGGCACCTACAGAAGGAAGGATGCTAAAACCTAACTAGGTGGCCTACCTGTGGATACTACTGGTAATTACTGGCACCAGTGATTTCGTAAGTGGACTATTTATGTGGATGCTTGTTAAATTGAAATATGGGCACATAATAAAAGTGGGCATTAGCAGCACATATATTAAATGGAATTTAGTAAGTTAAAAATGCCAACCTTTCTTGAAAAATTAAAAAGGGAGAAAATTCATCTATAACCTATATATTTTTGTTAAATTTAACTGGAAAATTTTTGGAAACTGGTTTCCTTAATATGCTATTCAGCCAAAGGTTTTGGAAGATCTCCATCAAGAAAACAAAATTATTCATCAAAAAGTGAAAACTGTGGGGAAGAAACTTTTGAAGATTTACTTTTAAAGTATAAACAAATACAGTTGGAATTAGAATGCATCAATAAGGATGAAAAACTAGCTTTGAGTAGCAAAGAAGAGAATGTGCAAGAAGATCCTAAAGTATTGAACTTTGAGGACCAAACAAGCACTGATAATGTCAGTATTACAAAGGACTCAAGTAAAGAAATAGCTCCTGAGGAGAAAACACAGGTCAAAACTTTTCAGGCATTTGAATTAAAACCACTCAGGCAAAAATTGACTTTACCAGGAGATAAGAACCGGTTGAAAAAAGTTAAAGATGGAGCAAAACAGCTTTCTCTGAAATCCGACACTACTGAATCTAGTCAAGGTAACGGAATGAAATATTTCAATTAGTAATAAGATTGTTCTTTCTCTAAAGGAGTAACTATTTGTTTTGGTAGTGTACCTCATTGAAATGATTCTAACCTGTAAAGTCTTTTGTTCTTGCTATGCCAATAGTCATATTACTGAATAATGACAAGTTTTGTTTCCTTCTAATCTTTGCTTTATTTTATTTCTTTTTTGGTCTGGCATGATAGCTGGGACTTACAATACAGTGTTGAACATAAATGATAAGAGTGGGCATATTTGTTGCCTAACTTAAAGGGAATGCTTTTGACATTTACCAATAAACCAATGTTTTTTCTAGGTACTCTTTATTAGGTAAAGGAAGTTTTCCCCTCATTCCTAATTTGAGATTTTCGGCATGAATGGATGTTGAAGTTTATCAAATCTTTTTCTTTCATCGAGATGAGCATCTAATTTATTTCCTTTATTAGTATAATTAATTATGTTAATTGTTTTGTAGTGTTAAACCACCCTTGTATGTCTGCCTTAAATACAGTTAGTTCATGATAAATCATTTTTAAATCATGAATTTGTTTTGTTAATTTTTTTCTCTTCCTCTTTATTATTGGGATTTAATTTATATACAGTAAAATTTACCTTTTTTAGTGTATAGTTTTTCAAGTTTTGACAGATGTAGACAGTTGGGTAATCATCACCAGCCACCACAGTTAACAGAATAGTTTCATCAACCTCTTAACAATTTCCCCATGTGTTTTTGTAGTTAATCCTGCTCTCAGCCCTTAGTCTGGTTGGACACCACTGATCTCCCCTATAGTTGTGCCTTTTCCAGTATGTCACAGAAATGGAGTCATACAGTATATTGCTTTTTGATTCCAGCTTTTTTCACTTAGCATAGTGTATTTGAAATTTATTCATGTAGTTGTGTATATTGGTAGCTCATTCTTTTCTATTATTGAGTAATATTCCATTGTATGTCTATACTGTAGTCTATCCATCTCCCAGTTGTGGGACATTTGGGTTTTTCCAGCTTTTGGCAATTATAAATAAAGGTTTGCTTATGTTTTATTTAGAATTTTTTATCTGTATTCATAGCCTGTAGTTTTCCCCCTTTTTTCCTTGCCAGTTTTTAGTATAAGGTTATGATACTCATAAAATGAGTTGGTGGTGGTTTCCTCTTTATTTTCTGGAATAGTTTAAGATTGGGATTATGCTGGGATATTTGGAAGATCTTGTTGTAAAATATCGGGGTCTGAATGGAGTTATTTCTGGGAAAGTTTTAAGCTACTGACTGTTTGTGCTGTCGTTTCTGTTATAAGGCAGTTTATGTAAACTATATATTTTTTGTAATGTGTCCATTTCCTATAAGTTGTAAAATATATAAAAAAATTCTTAAGACTCTCTTACCTTTTTAATATCTATAGCATTTATACATTCTATCTCCCTTTCTTCCTCTCTTCTTTAATTTCCCTTGAAATAAGTCCATAGTTTTAAAACTCAAGAGTTTTCAGCCCCTCTACTATTCAGATCATTTTAGACCGTAAATTTCTAATTTATTCTATCTCAAGTTGAGATATGTAAGTTTTTTTTCATTCATTCTTAATATTTTCAAATTTTTGTTTTTCTTTGACTTGAAGGCTATTTGGAAGTGTGTTTCTTAACTTCCAAACATGTAGGTTTTCTGGCAGTTTTTTGTTAGTGATATCTAAGTCAAATACTGTCAGAGAATAAGATTTATATGCTTTACCAATTTTTTGAAATATTTGTAGAGACTTGCTTTCTTGTCTAGTATATGATCGATTTTTTATACGTGTTCTGTGTGTGTTTGAACGGAATATATAGATTGTTTGATCAAACATCTTTATTTTTTGATCTACTTGATCAATCACTGAGACAGGTTTGTTAAAATTTGCCATTATAATGGTGGATTTGTGATTTTTAATTTTTACTATTTAATTTGTTTAAAGTATTTAAACTTTGAGGCTGGGGAATTGACTCATTATTGTGTTGTAACTTTCTTTATTTCTAGTAATGTTTTTGCCTCAAAGACTGTTTTGTCTTATATTAACAACAACACCATCTTTCTCTTAGTAAGTGTATGCTTGTATATAATTTTCCATCCTTTCTGTCTTTCTGTATCCTCATATCTCAAATGTCACTTGTACATAGTGTAGAGCTGGATTTAATTTGTAATTTAGTCTGACAATCTTTTTTTTTTTTTTTTCTTTTGCTATTCTGGAAGTTAGATACTAAGTTTCTAGTCTCTTATTGATTCCTGTAGGAATTATGACATGAATTCTTGTCAGTGTTTGAAGTTAATCAAGATCTTATTCTCTCCCTAAATTACAAAGACCAATGTTTGCTTAGCTTTGCCTGTATATTTAGCACTTTTTTGGCTCACTCTTCCTATTATGTCTAGAATCACTTATGCATTCTTTAGAATTTTTTAATGTGTTTCTGCTGGGTGGAAAACTATTTCTGTTTACCCTCTTTAAAGATGATTTCTCTAGGTTTAGAATTCTAAGTTGTCTAATTATATTCTCACCATTCTGAAGATATTTTCTGGCTCCCATTGTCAATTTTAAAAAGTCAGCTATCAGTCTTAATGATTTCTAATTTGAAGGTAATCTGTTTTCTTTCTCTGGTTGCTTTAAAGATCCTATTTTTGTTTTTGATATTCTGTAGTTTAACTATGGTTAGATTGTAGATTTCTTTTTTTTATTTATCCAGTTTGGAATTTGTTGTGCTTCTTGAATCTGGTTTGGAGCTACTTTTCCCCTTTTCAGTTTAGCTGAAAAGAATTTCGTAATTCTTACACAGGCAGGTTTTACCCCCCCCCCCCCACAGGCAGTTTTTTAAAGTATAACCCAGGAGGATAGAAAAGACATAAATAACTATCATAGAGCATAATAAGAGTTATGTGTGAAAGCCTGCAATAACACAGAGGAAGGATCAAATATCCCCACCTGAATTTAGAAAATTTTCATAGAGATGGAAATCTTTGATATGCATCTTGAAAAACGAGTCTTTTCCATTGGGAAAATCAGAAGGAACCAAATGAACAGACAGAGGAGGCACAGAGGGCTTATTAAGGGTATTGAGATTGGTCAAATATGGATGCAAGGTGGGATATATGATATGTTTTGGAGAGTGGTTGGACATAAGTTTATAAAAGGACAGGTTAAAGTTAGATTGGGAAAGGCCTTGAACATCTAAATAATTTGAATTTTGTTCTTTAAACATGGGGTAGACTGTTGGATATTTTAAAACAGGAAAATGGTGTGATCAGATGGGTATTTTAGAAAAATAACTGGCATCAGTGTGGAAAAGGGTTTGGAGGAATACCAAAGAAGCTTAAAACTTCATCTGAATCAATAAGTGTTTCTATATGAGCATTCCCCCAAATCCTCAGCAAAACTCTGCTATCTAATTTTATATCTAACTTGTTATTGGTTAGCTTTTTTCCATGTCTCTCAACAACTCTTATACACCTTCATGATTTTTTTCAGGCCTTTTAGTCACCTTTATCCCTCCCTTATTGTCAGCTTAGAAGCTTGCCTTATTTGAGGTGACCTCACTCAATTCCAGCTTTTCAGTTCCTGACCATAAACTTGTTATCCATATCAATTTTTACTTCCATTCTTCCCACTCTATCAAAGTGATGACCATTTTGTTCATGGCTACTTTGTTTTAACCTATATTCCTGGTTCTAACTTCTCCTACCTTCTCTGGGTCCTTGCTGTATATGTTATTTATTTTGCTTTGTCTTTAACCACTTTTTCTTTAGGCTGTTACTATAAACACGCTTGAGTTTTCCATTCAAAAAGTTAAACATCTCCTCCTTTTCATCCTGCATTCTCCCTTAAATTAATTAAGTCAAGTATTTCTCTTTTCACTGAGACTACTGGAATGGCTGTTCTGCACTAACTCTTCATTTTACTTCCCAGTTCCTCATTAATCCAATACAGTCAGCTTTTCTACGCCCATTGCAATACTGAAACTACTCAATGGCTAGATTTTTATATAACTTAATTGTAAAATTCAGTGGATGTTTTTTATTTCATTCTATCATTTATTCAAATATTAGTTGAGCACTTTATTCCTGGCTCTTGGGAAATACATTGGTGTGGAAAATATACAATCATTTATGGCTTCATGGGCTTGCATTTTAGAAGGTGAGGCAGTTAACATGATGAGTAAATTACCTGTTACGAAAAAGTGTAGCAGGGTAAGTAGGAAGGAGATGGAGGTACAGGTTGCAGCACCAATAGGGTGGTCAGGATAGGCTTTAGTTTGAAGATGAGATTTAAACAAAGATTTTGAAGACAGTGTGGGAATAGCCAAATAGATTTCTGGAAGAAGAGGTTTCTGGGCAAAGAGAAGTGATTTTCAAAATGTGGTCCTTGGGGGCCACATTTCTTAATAGAAATGCAAATTATCAGGCCTTAGATCACATTGAATTGTAAGCAGTGAAAATGAGGCCCAGCAATCTGTATATAGCCAACCCTTCTTTGATGCTAGCATGCACTAAAGTTTGAGAATCACTGGACTAGAGTAATGACCCTTATGCAGAAGGATACTGGGCATATTTAGGAAATAGCAAGGAGGCCTATGCTATTAAAGGCAAGAGTGAAGAGGATGAATAGTGGGAGAGAAGAGATTGGGCGGAGACAGATCTTATAGAGCCTAGTAAGAATTTATTCTGAGTGAAATGGGGAGCTCTTACAGTAGCTCTTACAGCTAAGCACTGACATAATAAGTTTTATATTTTCAAAGGATCACTCTGGCTGTAATGTTGAGAATGATCCATGGTGGGTAAACATCTCTACTATTTTCAGTGATGTTTTTCTTATCTTGCAATTTTGGAGTTTCTGTAATATTGTACATACGGATTTTCTTATAACTTTCTGATTTCCTTTTTCTTTTATTTTTTTAGAATTAATTTTCTTGTGTAACTATTTAATCTTTCATTATTATGGTTTTTACTAACATCTATGTGCTGATGACTTTTATCTCTAGTTCACATTAAGAGTTTCATTCAATAGTATTTTAAATACTGTATGACTATATGGAAGACCAATTTTCATTCTGGAGGTTTTGAGTAAAAATTGAGATACTTTTATTGTACAGACCCATGATGGTGGTAAGACAGTGTCTAATTACCCATTTAGTTAATTTAAATAACCTGCATTTTAATCTTTGTGTAAAGTTTATTGTCTGAAATTTATGGTTTGTACTTGTTTTTAGGGTAGCATCGGACCCATAAGGTACCTACTAGGTTAATGAATAATTACCTCTGTGCTACATTAAAGGGTGGGGGGAGGGTGCTGCCATTTTTAATAGACAAATGAGATCCTAATCAACCAACAGATTTCTCATGACCTAATGTAACTTACAGTTTTCTCATGTAGGAGAAAAATGTAGTTCTTTCTCTATTCATTATTGGAAAGCTGTTTGTTTTCATTTTTTTCCCGTTTATTTTTGTCTAATAGTCATTACTAGTCTCCTTTTTTGAAGTAAGGTAAATTTTGCTATAATGTGACATATGCATTTCTAAATATCACCACACTGCAAAATTGCACAATGAAAACCAGAGTATATGGAGAAAATAGGGTTAGAGGAACAGCACTCAAACTCTGTCAGTGACACATAAAAGAAGATAGGAATTGAAGAAAAATGATAGCATAGCTTTACATGTTAAATGAATTAAAAAATGCTTGAAATATTATAATACGTACCAGTTTACACTGAAAAAGTCTTAAAGTGTGCTTGTGGAAGTAGAAGATTTGCAGCTTATGCATTGTTATGAAGTGGAGCAAGGAGTGTTACCTGAAATCAGACAGTACGTTGTAGCACCAGATGTGAATGGGTATGGCACATAACATACATAATGAACTGTGGTAGCTGATAAGTGTTTGAAGTATGTGTGGTTTGTATATTCCTACAAGGCTCAGATCACTTTCTGCATTATTAGTGTTTCTCTGAGACAAACCACATATAAGTAGATGTAAAATTTGTATTATGCTTAAGTTATTTTCTCATATACCAATCATGTTGCAACAATTTCACATTTATAGAAGAAGCTGTATAGCAGAACTCATCTATCTTGAAATTTGATCATTGCCTTCTATTTACTTTGACTGAGGTGTTCGATTAGTCATTTCTTTCCTTATTGAATAAGTTGCATATTCTTTCACCAGTAGATTCACTTGAGCAATCAAAATTAGGATGTTTGGAACATTGCCAGGGGTGGTATTGTGGAAAAGAAACTAGAGCTTAGAGTTTAGATCTAGTTTAAATCCTAGTGTTGCAGCTTCACTTGTGTCATCTTGAAAGATTTCTGGGTTTTTTTACTTCATCTGTTTTAACTACAAAAATATCTTAATACTATTGTAAATGTACTATAACCATATTATGTGATTTGTAAACCTGTTGTAGATTAGATAATATAAATGTAAAATTTTGTACACTGTTTCTTTGGAAGTCTGGGCCCAGGCTAGATTTCTGGAAAATGTGGATGAACTTAATTTTGTTGATACTTAAACTGCCTTTGCTAATGCTTTTCTAGTTAAATAGAAGACCAGTTCTTTGATGCATAAGTCCAATACAGTCTTGAAATGTTGAATTCACCTCAACTTTAGAAGACTGAATTAATTTCATTATTATTCTATCTGTGGATAATCTACTTGATAGTGAAGCTTTGCTTCTTGAATGTCTACTCCATAAATTCTATTTTTACTTGAAATAATTAGTTTCAGTTCAGAAGTTGTTTTATCAAAGTATAGTTCTAATTTATTTAATATTTTGTATCATTTGCCTCTTAAGTTTCAGAATTGAGGCTGATATGAGAAGTTTGTTCAGATTTTCATTCTCTTTAATGGAATTCTTTCTTTTTGGTTGAGAGATTGAAAAAATGAGACCCTTTATTGATACCCTTTACTACTAAATATTATATAGCATTATTTTATTTTAGATTGATTGTGACTATCTTTTAGAGTATTCAAAAGATGCTATTTTATTTTAAAGGATTAGAAGATAAAGAACAAAACTTAAGAAGAATTAGTACCTCAGATATTCTGTCTGAAAAGGTAAGATACTGCTTTGTGGGATTGGATATCTCTGTAAAACACATTCTTGGATTGCTTTAGTCTGTTCTTTTGAAGGGAAATCCTATCTTGCTTTCCACTCATTTTCTTTGATCATCGATATAACCCCATTTTGACATAAGCCTTAAAGATAAGAAATTCTGGAGCTACGTCTTAGAGTTTCTTTCCACTGGGTTCTGCAAGTTATATTTAACTGAAGTGTTATACATACTCATAGATGACCTTATTGATTGTTTTTTGAAACTTTAAATTTTGATTCAGAGATTTTCTAGTTTTTGTGGATCATCCTGTGTGGGAAAGTTTTGGAGTTAGGTAGACCTTGACATGGTGTCAAATAGTTTTTCTAGCTCCTCCTGTTATTAGCTGAGTGACTTTGTGTGAGCTATTTAGCCTTTGTTTGCCTCCATTTTCTTTTCTGGAAAATGAGCTTAATGTCATCTGTTCTCTGGGTTGCTGTGAGGCTTCATAAAAAGTACAGAGGATCAAGCACTGTGTTTAACATGTAATAGACAGTCAATAACTCAGGCCTTTTCTTTATTGAATTAGAGATTTGAAATATATATACTTTCTTCTATTAAGATTTCGATTTGTTTTTATGTGTAAATCACAATAATTCAAAGAGCCGAGGAGCTTTAGGAAAAATGGTCTTGAATTTAGAACTGATAATATAACACATAGTTTTTAATATCCTCACAGTTACTCTATGAAGTAAGTTGACATTATGTATGTTTTATAGATGAGGTAGGATTCATTTGGATAAATTAAGTGACTTGTCTAAAGATACATAGGAATTAAGTGCCAGAACAAGTAGTTGAATGAGGTTCTCTGACTCCTACTTATTCAGTGCTCTTGCTGTTTAAGTAGCTACTTCAAGTAGCATATATATATATATATATATATATATGCTTGCTGCGTTGTATAACAGAATCAGTGGTTTCTTTCTTTCATTCCAAAGGAAGTAAGTACAAAAAGTAATCAGACTTTCAAGTCTCAATGGAACAGTGATGATAGCTTTATTTTAGTTAAACTAAATTTCCATTGTTTTCTACAACAATGAAAATGTTCTAGAGCTGCACTCTCCAATTTGGTAGCCATTAGCCTCATGTGACTATTAAGAACTTGAAATGTGATTAATGTGACTTAGGTACAAATTTTAAAATTCAGTTTGCCACGTGTGGGCTGGACACAGTGGCTCACATCTGTAATCCCAGCACTTTGGGAGGCTGAGGTAGGAGGATTGCTTGAGCCCAGGAGTTCAAGACCAGACAGGGCAACGTAGCGAGACCTTGTCTCTACAAAAGATAAAAAAATTCACTGGGTCTAGTGGAGTGGGCATGGTGGAGTGGACCTGTAGTCTCAGTTTCTTGGGAGGCTGATGCAGGGGGATTGCTTGAGCCCAGGAATTTGAGGTTACAGTGAGTTGTGATCATGCCACTGTACTCCAGCCTGGGCAACGCATTGAGACCCTATCTCTTTAAAAAAAAAAAAAAAATCCATGTGCAGCTCATCACTACTATATTGGACAGCTCAGCTCTGGAATTTCAGTACCTAGCAATAAAATTTGGTATGTTTAAGTGACTTAGAGTTAAAAAAAAAACCAAAAAAACCATGATAATTTAAAAATTATTGTTTACATGTTATTTCACAATGAGCAGAAAGGGTTAACTATGTCCTGGTTTGGTTAAAGTAAAGTACTGATGTATATGATGGTAGTTTAATAAGGAATTTATAGTAAGTAGTTCATATTCAGATGACACCATTAGTTTAGGTCCACTGTTTTCCTTATGCTTAAGAATAGAAAGAATTTAATTGTGTTTTAGAAAAAGTATAATTACAATTCACCTATAAGAAAAAGTTACTGGATAAGTGGACCATAACCTTTTGGAATCTTGGATTCTCTTGACTCCTCTTTTCCCTTCCATACATACACATAAAGGAAAAACATACATGGTTTTGCACTTAACTTTAGGGATGGAGAGGCCAAAGGAGCCTCCCTTCCATTAAAATCCATGGACTCAGCTGGGCACCATGGCTCACACTTATAATCCTAGCACTCTGGGAGGGCGAGGAGGGAGGATTTCTTGAGGTCAGGAGTTTGAAACCAGCCTGAGCAAGAGTAAGACCCTGTCTCTACCAAAAATAGAAAAAATTAGCTAGGTGTGATGGCGTGAACTTGTAGTCCCAACTACTTGGGAGGCTGAGGCAGGAGGATCACTTGAGCCCAGGAATCTGAGGTTGCATTGAGCTATGCTGACACCATTGCACTCTAGACAGGGCAACAGAGCAAGACTGTGCCAAAAAAAAAATCCATGGACTCCAATTAACCACTTTGGTACGAGTGTCGACTATAGTTGACAGGCACAGATGAACGCGAACAGCCGATCGTTGACTTTAGCCGACAGCCATGATATGAAGGCGCACAGCTGAGCATTGACTTTAGTCGACAGCCAAAAGCTTTTACTTTTACAGCTTTTATCTCTGTAGTTGTACTGTGTACGTTCAGCTAATAAGTTACTACGAATCTGTGACCTTTTAACAAGTCCTTAGTAGGAGTTATTATAGTTATTTTCCTAAAGCTGCCTGTAAAGTAAAACAAGCTTTCAGTGCTTAAAAGCTTTCCTCATCACACAAGAGCAAAACGGATTCGTGGTCAATGCACAGCACAAACTATTGTGCGGACTGTGAGTGCCGGCTGTGGACAAGGTTTCGCGGCCAGTGAGCGCCCTACTGAAGTGGTTAAAGCACTGACCTCTAAGTGTACCATTACTCACTTCAGCCCAAAGGATAGTGAAGTGATACTTGCTTAGTGAGTATAGGAGCGAGAATTCAGTATGCATAACCCTGCCCTTACTTTCTTCCTCTTGTAATAGACTGCTCCTTGAACAAAAGTAGCAACCATTATTTCCCAGGTACTTCACCATTTGGAAAATTGCTGCCAGAGAACTGCATGGCTTGCCAAGAATGATTGAAATGCACTCAGAGCTTTCTGTTCTCCTTAAGGAAAGCCTGCCCTAAAAGGAAGCTCTTTTGTCACACCCTAATTGACTTGGGCTTGACCAGGGCAAAGGCTATTTAATAAAAGACATGATAGACTTCTCAAGGAATGATACTAAAACAACTGAACTTCTGATGCAAAAATAACCCAAAAGTTGAATCTATACACTTTTTACAAAAACTAACCCAAAATAAATCATAGACTTAAATGTAAAAATATAAAGCTTCTAGAAGATAATAAAGGAGAAAATTTGGGTCTGGTAAAGAGCTCTTCAATGTGCATTGCCAATAAAAAGCAATATTTTGAAAGAAATCTTTTTTCGTGAGCAGTAGCTCTCAACATTGGGCTTAAAATATTCAGTAAACCAAGCTGTTAACAGATGTGCTATAATCCAGACATTGTTGTTCCATTTATACAGTACATGCGGAATGGATTTGGCATAACTCTTAATGGCCCTAGGATTTTCAAAATGGAAAATGAGCATTGGCTTCAACTTAAAGTGGCCAGCTGTGTTAGCCCCTAACAGGAGAGTCAGCCTGCCCTTTGAAGCTTTGAAGCCAGACATTGACTTTCACTCTTTAGTTATGAAAGTCCTAGATGGCATCTCCTTCTAATAAAAAGCTGTTTCATCTACATTGAAAACCTGTTGTTTTGTGCAGCCACTTTCATCACTTACCTTAGCTGGATATTCTCGATAACCTGCTGCAGCTTGTACATCAGCACTTGCTGCTTTACCTTGCACTTTTATGTTATGGAGATGATTTCTTTCCTTAAACCTCATGAATCAACTTCTGCTAGCATCAGACTTTTCTTCTGCAGCTTCTTTGCCTTTCTCAGCCTTCATAAAATTGAAGAGAGTTAGGGCCTTGCTCTGGATTAAGCTTTGGTTTAAGGGAATGTTGTGGCTGGCTTGATCTTCTATCCAGATCACTAAAACTTTCTCCATGTCAGTAATAAAGCAGTTTTGCTTTTTTTATCATAAGTGTCTTCACTGGAGAAGCATTTTTAGCTTCATTAAAGAAATTTTCCTTTGCATTCACAATTTGGCTATCTGTTTGGTGCAAGATGCCTAGGTTGGCCTGTCTAGGCTTTAGACATGCCTTCCTCATTAAGCTGAATCATGTCTAGCTTTTGATTTAAAGTGAGAAATGTGTGACTCTTCCTTTCACTTAAACATTCGGAGACTGTAGGGGAGAATGGCCAGTCAGTGGAGCAGTGAGAACACACACATTTATTATTATTTATTATCTTATATGGGTGCGGTTTATGGTGCCCCCAAACAATTACAATAGTAACATCAAAGATCACTGAATAGAGATCACCATAACAAATATAACAATAATGGAAAAGTTTGAAAGATGACCAAAATGTGACATAGAGACATTCAGTGAAAACATGCTGCTGAAACAGTGGCACTGATAGACTTGCTCAATGCAGGGTTGCCACAAACCTTTAATCTGTAAAAAAACACATCTGTGAAGCATAATAAAGTGAAGTGTGATAAAATGAGACATGCCAGTATTGATAAATTAGACTTCATTAAAATTAAAAACTTCTGCTCTGTAAAATACACTTTTAAGGGAATGAAAGGACAAGCCATGTGTTTCAAAAAATGAAAATATTTGAAAAACATATATCAGATAAATGACATATCCAAAACATACAAAGAATTCTTAAAATACTACAATAAGAAAATAAACAACCCAATTCAAAAAATGAGCCAAAAATCTAAAAAGACACCTCACCGAAGACAATATACATACTGGCATGCAAGCATATGAAAAAATATTCAATTTCAATGTTATATGTCCTTAGGGAATTGCAGGGTCTCTAATTTTCACTAATTTTCACTAACCTAGAATTGCTCTATGACATACTCATGAAGCAGTCCAAATTCTTGGCTTTGGTTTTTCTATTTGGGTGGTTAATAGGTATATAGCCATAGGTCTTTTAATTAATCAGACTGTTTCCTTTCTTCATGACTTAGTTATTCCTGAATGCTTGAAAAGGTCAGAAATCAAACAGGTGGGAGAGGGGATGAGGGGATGAGTAAAATCACATCTAATGGGTACAATGCACACTATCTGGTGATGGGGACACTTATAACTTTGACTCAAATTGCACAAAAGAAATTCAGGTAGACAAAACGTTTGTACCCCCATAATACTCTGAAATAAAACAAAAAAAGAAAAAGTAACACTGTGTGACTGATCTCCAGAGGTTAAAAATATAAATATTGGTATAGCTTACTAATATAGTTATTTTATACTGTATATCTACCATACAAGACTTAAAAAATCAGTGTCAGCCCTAAGATACACTAAAGATATGATGCAATGACATATACATCCTCTAAAGAACAAAGGAAGTAAACAATGAAACATTATCACAACATAAAAGCAAAACCCTCACAAATGCAAGTGTGAAAACACTCAAAAATATTTACCAATATTTGTCTTAAAATACAGTTTGAATTTGCATTTTTATGTGATATTAAATTGAGATATATAAAATCTGAATTTCAAATTCTTACAGTAATTTAGGCATTTCTATTTCTTAATATTTCATTGACAGAGTGACTAGGATTATATTTTTATATATCTGTTATTGAAAAAGCCTGATGTGCGGAGATATATATTTTCAGTTTGAAGAAATTATTGAATTTTTTAGTATCTCCCTTTTCTTTTATTATTTCTTCTTTTTTACAAATCTAATGTTAAATATATAGGGATATTGGTATTTTACTAGCAGGCACAGGAAATTGCAAAATAAAATTCTATTTAGACAATTTTCTATAAGAATGTTACCTTTAAAGTTATTTTATAAAAGAAGCACCTCATACAATAAGAATTCTTAATGTCTTTTGTTTATATAGAGAAAGTCTCCTTTTATGAACTTCTGTATACATATGTGTGTACACACACATTCACAAGCACATGCTTGTATGTGTGCTAGATTAAGTTAGGATCAAGGAGATCTGGAATGCAAAGTAGGATCAGCGTTAATATGAACATATGAAATTACTTACAAAATCTTCATTACTAGGACTAATTACACAAACACAAATGTATAGTTTGGGTTTGTTTCTATTTTAAAAAACGAAATAAACATAAACATTAAAATGTACATGCTTGAAGTTTAAACTACTAAGATCTTTTAGAGAGGATTTAATAATGCTTTATTTTAAAACACACACACACACACACACACACATATCCAAATAGTGATAGGAAACATTGTATTTTAAAATGCAAATAGTGGGCACTCTTCCATTGTGGTATAAGAGAAACATTTGTATTGATCTAATATTCAATTTACCAAATTAAGTAGAATGCACAAATTAATTATTTTTGATTAGCATATACTTTATAGTACCTAGTTCTGTAAATGCCACAAAGTGGAAAAAGGTTTCAAAATTCTTAGAAATTATAGTTGGGTTAATAATGCAGATATTGTAATAATACAATGGTAATAAAGCAATATTGAGAATTTTGGAGGAACAAATAGGAAATAGAAAGAAAGACTCATTCCAGAAGGAAGTAGTTAAAAACCATGGAAATTTACTAAATTACATCTATTCATGATAGCTTCTGATGAGCAGACACAAATAATAAGAACAAATGTTAGATTTATGGATAACCTCAAAGCAAAACCCTTGGCCCATTTCATAATTTACCAATGTCCTTCATGTTTAACTAGGATATACTTAAGGACCTATGTCTGGCACTTACAGAAATAATTAGGAAAATCAAATGAATGGAATGATCTGAAAGGTTTATGAACTATATATTTTTGCCATTTTAAAAATTACAGTGTACTGCATAGTTCTCACAACCATTAATTAAATCTAGAATTACGCTGACTAAATTCAGCAAATAATGTTAATAGCTGAGCTTACTATGGTGATTCATACGAAGAGATGAAAACAAACGGCTTTAGCCTTTGAAAAGTTTTCATTGTAATGAGGGATTAATTATTCTTTGTTTTCTTTGGCTATAATGGCAAAATCATACTACTTATCAACCATTAATGAATCTAATATGTGTATGTAGACAGTTATATGCATGTTTAAAGATATACTTTGTGTGATTAACTGAAGATTATTTTTGAAAGTGCAAACTATGAAATTACAGTTGGGTTAATCATACAGATATTGTAATAATACAATGGTAATAAAGCAATATTGTGAGAATTTTGGAGGAACAAATAGGAAATGGAAAGAAAGATCCATGACTTTTTCTAGTTTATTATCTTTACCAAGAGATAAAATACATATAGAAAGTATCATAAAGACAATTGAAAAACAACATACCCCCAAAACACAATGAGAAAGTACAAAATGAATATGTAGGCACTATGACAGTTTGAGCAAGATTGGCATTTGGGTCCTGCAGAAAGAAAATCAGCATTATTTTCTCTAAATGCTTTTCAAAATAATAATGGAACAACAATAAAAAACTCTATGCCTTGCTCAATGCTACATTATACAGATAAGAACAGCATATTCTCAATTTTCTTGAATTTATGAACAAAAACAGTTTTTTTTATCTTTATGTAGAAACCAATAATTTGTCTGCAATTTTCCTTACTTTGAAATTCTAAGATGTGAGTATTCTTCATAAATTAAAAAGGTATGCATAGTTGCAGATGAGTTCCCTATAAAATATCTTTTGCTAACCAGTAACTTGGAAAACAGAAGCTTTCTTATGACTTTGAATGTGAACCTACCTCTGCAATCCTATTACAAAATTTAATTATACTTGTCTCTGACTTTCTATTTCTATGTCTTTTCTTTTTAAATCTACTTCGTCTTCATCTAAGGCAGTGAGAGCTTCTTTTTATTTCACTTTTCTCAAAAACCTCTTCTTTACTTGACCCTCGCAAATCTTAGAATTTCAAAAACTTAAAGGTCTTTCCTAATTAATTCCTTAACTGAACATATTGGAGGTATAACTACTTTTGCTTTTTGTGAACACAATGCATGTGTTAATACATTTCTTCTATGTGAACAAAAGGTGTAAAGATCTAAACTCTTACTTTGAATATTTACTTGCTCCCAAATAACGCAATCAGTTTTCTTACTTTAACTTGAAAATTATAATCTTGAAAAACATAAGTAGACAATTCCAAAAAGGTGTTTTAATCTCAAATGGTTAGATAATTCAAATATAGAGAATAACTAATTATTCATGTCTTTGCTTTATTTTAATATTCATGTATATATACCTCCACCTGTTCCAAAAATGACTAGGCAAAGCAATCATCTTAGAAGATGCTTTGCTCTGATAAAATGTTGAGATTTTAAAATAAGGAGAAATTGGTAGAATTCTAGAAATCTACAGTTTGAAGTGACCTCAGAGGGCACCTAATTTAACTGGCTGCCTTACGGACTGATTCCTTCTGAAAGGTTTAGGAGTAGCGGCTGTGCAGTTTCTGCTTGAGTACTTCCAGAGAAAGAAAACTCACTCTTAATACAACCAGGCTTTTCAGTTTCTGGAGAGCAGAGTTAGAAATCTCTTTACAGTCTTAAGATCAGGGTCTACTTTATAATGCAAAAACCAGAAATCCCATATTCTTTGTAACCATAACTTTACTCTTCATAGCTTAAAATTGGAATCAAAATGTGTAGCTGATCCCTCACTGGGAGGAAGTAGTATTCAGACCCAAGAGGTAGATGGCATCTGACATTTTACACTTTTAAGACTGAGAATTTTTTGTTTTGTTTTGCTTTAAAGCAGGCAATATGGGAATCTGGTAGCCTGAGAATTTCTATACTTACATATTTAAAGTAGAGCATAACTATTTATTACAGTGAAACTGCCTAGTAGACTAGAGCAAGCAAGAGGCATTGTGGCAAGTTAAGAAAAATTATATCAGTTGAGGAATGTGTGGCTATTTAGCGTATAAGTGCATCTATATAAACGTTTGTGTCTGTTTGAGTGTGTCTGTTTGTTTATGGTGTGTCCCTAGATGTGTATGTGTACATGATGAATAAAGAAGGAGTGGAAAATAGAAATGTATCATTAGTTCAGACTTCTCTGGATATAATTTAAACTCAACACCAAGTAACTTTCAGCATTGTAGGGAACACAGTTGACTGTTTTACCAGCATGTTGGAATTGTCTCTGTTTTTAATTGGATATATATGGCATGGGAACAGTAGAAATTTATAAATAGCTTTAAGTGAAGTGTTTACAATGTTGAATATGTATATTAGATCAAATACATAGAGATTTTCTGATGTCATGTTTGTTAGGCTAAGTGTGTTGATTATTTTGGGGTGGGAGTTGTAGTTCATAGTCATTTCTTTTTAAGGAGTCGTGCAACTTGTCCACATAGAATGCTCCTAGATGAAATTAAAGATTGTATTTTTTGTATATGAGAAGTGAAAGTTTTCACCAGCAAAATGTAAAGAGAAAATGACTAGATTCTGCAAGCATATATTTCTACCTTCTGAACAATGTATTTAGAATATTTAAAACATTTAGAACTGTAGTATGAATACCATTTATACATTTGTGATTCTATATTTTTTTAGATACCCAGAAAGTAAAACTAAAGGATTCTTTTAAACCATATTGGTAATTTTACTAATTAAAAGTTCTGTGCATAAATGAATGAGATGAAGACATGAAGCTTTGAAAATCATTATTATAAGAGCATAGATTTGGTTTTCTATTTTGTTCTATTTTGTGTGCTAAAATTATCAGACATCTTGAATATGGTATACATTATATAATTGTGAATATTCTAAAGGTTGAACATTTAATTTTATTTTCATAAAAAATTATAGCAATTATTGAATTTTGTCTTTTCTATTGTCTGAGTGTATACTTTTGTTTGCCAGACACATTTAGAAACGTTAAAAAGACATTTTAAAAAATCAAATCTTTAAGTAATTACAGGCTTTGGAGTTTTTTTTATCCTTTTGTGTTCTTTTCTAGAATTTTTAAGTTTCTCGGACAGATGAGACTGAGTTGACTTTTCTTGGCTCTGGTATCCCTTTGGATTCATTGTGCTTACCGCATACTTTCTGATACATTGCAACTTACTAAAAAGTAATTTTAAGCTAGTGATTCACACTATCCTATAGCTAACTATTAATTTAACCACAATCATTGATATGAGTTAAGATCTAAATCTTGAAAAAGAATACGAAATAATATATCTGGCAAAATAAGCATATTCAGAATATATAAAAGACTCCTACAAATTAACAATTAAAAGGCTAATAACCAATTGTTTTAAGTGTATTAAAGAATTGAACAGAAAGTTCACAAAAGAAGATCTAAAAATGCCAAATTAACACATGAAAAGCTGTCCAACATCTTCAGTCAACAGGAAAATGCAGATTCAAACCACAGTACAATGTTGCTGTCCAAAGAAACTCTACCATTTTATACTCCTATCAGCAATGTGTGAGATTTTCACCTGCAATACATCCTGCCCATCATTTTG
>CAUYPO010103752.1:0-24886 GCA_963574435.1 Cheirogaleus major
TGAGAAAATAAATTTCTGTTCTTTATAAACATTAATCTGTGGTATTTTGCTATAGCAGCATTAATGGACTAAGACATGACTTCATGTTTCATACTTGCATCCCCCACTGGACATAAGGCACCATGAAGCCAAAGAACCCAACTCCGTGCAGCCCCAGGGTCTGTCACTGTGTCTGATATGGTGATATTTCTATGAATATTTTATTGAATTGATTTGACTTTGAAAGGGTAGGTTATTTTTACTCAGTCTTTTTCTTTCCTAGCCTTAAAAAAATCTGTATTAAAATTTCTAAAAAATATATTGAAGGATCAAGAAATAACTTCAAAGGCAGAAAATTGATCTATAATAGGGTATAAGAGAATAGTCTTTTATATGATTTATAAATATATTAATATATGAGACTAAAACCAAATGGAGGAAGGAATTGTAAAAGAATTTCTAAGTCCTTTATAAGTACTGTGTAAGTCCCCTATGAGTCTGATTACAGAGTGGCTAAGAGCAAAGGACTTGGAGTCGGCTGTCTCTAATGGGACCCTACCTTACTACGTGCCAGGTGTGTGACCTTAAGAAACATACCTAGTTTCCTTACCACTCAGTTTCCTCAGTTGTTCATAGGTATAATAATTAGTACCTGCCTCCTAGAATTGTTGGGAAAATTAAATAAATAAACACAAGTAAAATCTCTTAGACTAATATCCAGCACATGGTAAGTATTTAATAGATATTAGCCATTACAATTCTTTAAATTAATAAAACAGGTACAGGAAAAGACAAACTGTTGGTTTTGTTGCCCAACAGGCTGAATATTATGAGCTGAAACTGTACTGGCTTAGGCACCATTGAGAATTATTGATTTCTTCTGGCTCTCTTTCTAAAGTTGCCATGTCCAACACACAATATTCTATGTTATTTATACCCTACTGTGTTCCAAAATGGATCTTAAGGGGCTTATAAGTGAACATAAAATACAACAAAGTAACATGAGTTTAAGGCAAAATGAAAGAAGAGTGGAAAACACGAGTGAGGACAAAGTTGGGCCAAGAGGAAATAATATATTACTAAAAATTAAGAGTATCTTAAAGCTTAAGATGAAATACTGAAAAAGAAGCAGCTAGAGTAGGAATGTTATTTTAATTTCTCCTCTACCTGCTCCCCTTTTCTTTATTTTTCTCAAGAAGATTTAAATACTATTTTAATTTTTTAAATTTCAAACAAATTTATTTACTTTTAGCATCAAATAATTCTACACCTTTGTATAAAGACTGATTTTTTTCATATTTTGGTCCACAAAGCTAAATTTAAGCCTTGTGAACACATGGAGATATCAGTTAATGAGGATGAAGGAGTTTGATACTTATTAGCCACCTATGACCTACTGGATACCAGTCCAAACTTTCACCTAAGTTGCTTTTTGATGCTAGAACTTTGTAAAGTAATTAAATATTCCCTTTTATAGATGAGGCATAGGAGGTGAACTTACTATATTTATAAGTGATTAGAGCTCATGTCCACATAAGTCTCTGATGCCTGAACTAGCACCATCATATCAGGGGCAGCCATTTCAAGAGATAATGCACACATTTGGCCAAAGACATCAGAACGGTTCTAAATGCTTCTTGAAAAGCTCAGCTTCTTAGTTTTATTTTCCTATGGAGAGATTTTCTTGATTAAATGTCATTACATGGCTGTGTTTACATAATTTGTCATAGCTGGTAGCAGAAGAGAAATTTAGGAGTGGTTGGGAATTAAGTTTTTGCATAGATATGTGGGGCTACAGGAACCACTCAGAAGGTTCCAGATCATCTTGCTCAAGTATTAAAAAAAACAAAACAGATGAGCTAGTGGATGTTAAGATTCAGGAGTAAATATGGCAGAGCTAAAAATGCTATGGCAAGATCAGAGATCTTTAGAAATACGGTGGGCGCCAAGGGGGAAATAGAGATGGTAAAACCATTATGCTTGTTTTTGAACACTAGAAAAGGACTCTAACTGGAAGTATGAACATGTTTTCCTCATAGGTAACTTAGACTCAAAAAGCACAATGAAAGACAAAGTTAACATTGAAATATCTCTAGTCATTTCTCCTCTCATCTCCCCCATTAGGATAGAAGAAGATTGTTGTTCATTTGTTATTACACAGGAACAATTCCGTTTAGCTTGTAAAACATCAGGTCTAACCATATTAACTAGGTATAGTTCTCTAAATATTCCATGGTTTTTTTTGTTTTTAATTTTTTCATGACTGTAACTCTGCACATGACTTTCAATCTGTCTTGATTGTGTGGTTTCCCCCTCCACCCACTATCCTGTCTTACTCATCCTTTGGGTCTTAGTTAAAATAGAAAAATTGGATATGCACTAAAGTTTTTATTCCAAATGTCTGGGGTTTGGGTAAGGCAGGGATTGACAAACTGTCATCAAATGCAGATGCATGCCTGTTTTTGTAAATACAAATTTGCTGGACCACAACCATGCTGATTCATTTATGTAGCGTCTATGGCTGCTTTTGCACCCTGTGGGCAAAGTTTAGTTGTGAGAGAGACCTTCTGGTCTGCAAAGCCTAAAATATTACTATCTCACCCTTTACAGAAAAGGTTTGCTAACTCTGGGGACAAGGAGAGAGACACTTTCATGTCTTATTTTATATGTCAAAAAACAACAAAACAAAAAATGTATGATGGAGTGATATTTTCTTTTTTGCGTGCTTTTCTGTTATATGAGTTTTCTCTAAAAATATTTTAATTAAAATATTTATAAGATGCAGCTCAAATGGTATATCTATGAAGCCTTCTGTTATGGTCTGCCTCCTACATGTTTCTATGGAAGTATTAGAGTTTTCTATATCAGTACTTAACTATATTGCATGGCAATTAATGTTTCCATGTCAGTCTCTTAGACAAACCCATGAACTTCATAGTGGCAGAGACTGGGCTGAGCCTTTTTTTAGGGGCTAACCCAGAAAAGCATAATGAGAGAAAATGCTTCCTTACTTTTTTTATAAACGTTTACAAAGTATATTCATAATGATTATTTATTTTCCCGTTTTTGCCCAAATATCACCTAATCAGAGAATACTTCTCTAAACACTTTATCTAAAAGAGCAAACTATTACAATCTAACCTCTTTATTCCACTTTTATTTCATTTTTCAAAAAATAAAATTCATTGTGTACATTTAAGGTATACATCATGAGGTTATGGGATATATAAATAGTATAGTGGTTGGTTACAATAGTGAAGCAAATTAACATAGCTATCATCTCACATAGTTACCCTTTTTAGTGTGTGACAAGAATAGCTATAATCTATTCATTTAGCACAAATTCCTAATACAGCGCAATTTTTAAAGCTACACTATTCACGTTATACAGTAAATCTCTGGATTGTTTATCCTGCATGTCTGCTACTTTGTATCCTCTGGCCACCTTCTCCCAGTCTCCCCACTGCCCTCTTATCCCCACTCCTAGCAACCACTGTTTTATCTCAATCTCTGTATATTTGACTTTTTTTTTTAGATTCCACATATAAGTGAGACCACGCAATATTTTTCTTTCTGTGTCTAGATTATTTCACTGAGCATAATATCTTCCAGGTTTCTTCACGTGTGGCAAATGGCAGGATCTTCTTTTTTAAGGCCGAATAATATTCCACTCTATCTCTCTCTCTAATCACATATCACAATTGCTTTACCCATTCATTCCTCGATGGACTCTGTTGTTCTCAATTCTTGGCTATTGTGAATAATGCTGCAATGAATATGTGAGTGCAGCTGTCTTTATGAGGTGTGATTTCATTTCCTTGGGTTATATACCCAGAAGAGGGATTGCTGGGTCATATGGTAGTTCTACTTCTAATTTCTTTAGAAACCTTCATATTGTTTTCCATAAAGACCGCACAAATCTACATTTCCAGCAACAATGTACAAGGATTCTCTTTGCTCCACAACCTCTCCAACATCTATCTCTTGATTTTTTGATAATAGCCATCTTAGTGGATGTGTGGTGATAAATCATAGTAGTTTTGATTTGCATTTTTCTGATGGTTAATGATGTTGAGCACCTTTTCACACACCTATTGGCCACTTTTGTGTCTTCTGTGGAGAAATGTCTATTAAGGTTCTTTATCCATTTTTTAATTAGGTTATTTGTTTTTCTGCTGTGGAATTGTGTGAGTTCTTTATAAATTTTGGATACTCTCAAAAAATATATGGTTTGCAAATATTTTTTCCCAGTCTTTAGGTTGCTGTTTCATTTTGCTGATTGTTTCCTTTACCGTGCAGAAGCATTTTAGTTTGATGTAGCCCCATTTATTTATTTTTGTTTTTCTAGCCTGAGCTTTTGGTGTGATATCCAAAAAAACATTAGCAAATCCAACGTTAAGGAACTTTCCCTCATGTTCTCTTTCAGGAGTTTTATGATTTTAGGTCTTATGTTTAGGCCTTTAATCCACTTTAAGGTGGGGAGTTGGGTTTTTTTTGTTGTTGTTGTTTATTTCTTTCTGTTTTTTTGTTTTTTTTTTTGAGATGAGGTCTTGCTATGTTGCTTAAGCTGTAGCACATGCAGTGTAGTACAACGATTATTCACTACATTTTATTAATACACTCATGAACATTTGGGTTGTTTCTACTTTTTGGCTAGTATGAGTAATGCTGCTATGAACATTTGTGTACAAGTTTTCTGTGGACATGTGTTCTCAGTTCTCTTGGGTATATAAATAGGAGTGGCATTGCTGGGTCATATGGTAATTCTATTGTAACATTTAGAGGAACCACCAGACTGTTTTCCCAAGTGGCTGCACCAATTGACATTCTCAGCAGCAATGTATGAGGGTTTTAATTTCTTCACCTCCTCACCAGCACTTGTTATTGTTTGTTTTTTCTATTACAGCCATCCTAGGGAGTATGAAGTAGTCTCATTTTGGTTCCATTGATTTTTTAAGTATCAGTTTCTAAGTCTGCACTAAGTTTATAATTGATCGTAGTGACTGTGGTCTTGAAAATTTGTCAAATTGTCATTACAGCCATATGTGTACACATCTGCTTCTATTAAATCCTCAGAGCTCAATCTGATGGAATTTAACAACACTCCAGTGGAGTAAGTTGATAGGAAAATCATCATCTCCAAGAGCTATAAGCTGAGAGAGGCTGCCAGCCAAAAGTAAATCATCCTATTCACCATTCAGTATTTTATTACCAGGTCACTCTGCCCGTAGATAAGGAATGGGAGAAATAAGAGACACAAAAAAGACTCACTGAATTGTATACTCCATTAGAATATCTAAACCTAAGGCAGAACTTGCACCTACAATATGTCTTTTTATGATTTGTTCCATTCACTTTTAAAGCCAGGAAGGTGACAATAAAAAGACTCTGTATCATGTAAAATGACACGTTTTATTTTTCATATTTGTTCCCCGAAGAGATGGCATTGCAAAGAAATAGCATCTCTGTGAAAGCCAAAGTACTTCCATCATTTATGAGCTCTCTGTGGTGCTGGAAGAAAAGCAGGTATTTCAGTTCTCAAAAATCAAGACACAATTTAACTTTTATCAGAGCCTTGTTATAAATTGTGCATGTACATGTATATTCAGATCTGTTTTATATTCGATACCTCAGCTGTAAGAAATCATTACGTGCTGCTGTTTGTCAATCAGAAGACTGTAATGTTTGGTTGCACAGTTCCTTTTTATTGAAACAATGGACAGAAGCAAAGGGCAACAAAATATCCTTTCTCCCCCTCAAAAAACCCAAACTCTAATGCTTCAAATATCTATTTCATGCTTTATCTGTTTGACATGCATTCTCAGGAAAAAGAAAGGAAACAGAAGGAGAGCTTTTAAGTTGTTAAGTTACAACACTTAAATGTATATTTTATTTGTCAAAAAAGTATTACTAATTTTTAAAATTTTCTCCAAATCATCATGTTTATATACAGATTGAGCTTCTAGAATTAATTGATTATGTGTACACTTACTTCTTTGAATACATATTATATTAATTAACTCACTGAATATATATTGAGCATTTACTACGTGCAAGGCACCAGGCAAGGCTAATCTTCTCTTGTTGGTCTAGCAATTGCCAACACCTAGAACTTCCTTGCCATCTGGAATGTTCTGCCCCCAAAAGCTATTATACATCAGTCAGTCCCTTATCTACTTCAAATGTTTGTTTAAATGCTACCGCGTAGTTGAGGAGCCACCCTATCTAAAATTGAGAAGCTTTCTCCTACACCTTCTGTCTTGTCTTCAAAATACTTATCACCTCCTAATCTTTTATAGAATTTATTTGTTTATTTATTATTTATTTTTCCCACTATAATGTAAGATCTATGAAGACAGGTTTTTTTCTGTCTATCCCCCACCAACTATATTATCTCCAGGGCCTGAACAGCCCTTGGCACATAGTAGGTGCTCAACAAATATCTGTTGAATAAATAAATGCATGCGTAGAAATGGCCACTATTTATTGGTCTTTACAGTTTTTTGACTTCCCTGATGCCTTTGACTTTTTTTTCAAGCATACATTTATTAGTGTCTTTTAAAATTTTGATTCTAGATAATTTCTCCATGATTTGTTTTTCTTTTTCTTTCCCAGTTGCTTATTTGCAGCTGCTTCTTTTCTCATCCTGTGTGTTCTCCCCTGTTATCTGAGCCACTCTCCTGCCTTCATCGTGCTGACGAGGTCAGGTGCTAAACATTCTCCTACACTCCACTGCCTATAGGTCATCTCTACATTGAACATCTCAAATGGAATGTGTCCCAAACAGAAATTATCACCTCCCCCCAAACCTGCTTCATCTTGGTTAATAACATCACCAATACTCAGTCTCCTAAGCTAGCAATGCCAGAGTCCTTGGTTTCTCTCCATGATAATCTTGTGATTCTACCTCTCGAACAGCTCTTGCCTCCAGATTCTCCGAGTCCACGCTGTCCAGCCCCTTCCCACCCTGCCCGGGCCACTGCAGCCTTCTCTGTACCAGTGTCAGGACCTCTGTACTAGAGGTCTGGCCACACCCACAGCTACATTTGGAGGAAAGAGGCTGAGATTGTTCTGGCATAAGCTACGGTGGCTTGTGCAGCACTTGCGGTGGAATCTGCCTTGCCTATGCTTGATCCTGTGATCAGACAAAAGTCAAACATAAGCAGATGTGGGCTGGACATGGAGGTGGGGGTGGCCGTCATCTCAGAGGCAGCCGATGAGAAAAAGAAAAGCAGCCCCTGACGTGGGGAACTAGCCTGACTCTCAGAGCTGGGTCTTGGTGATGTGGGCTTCATGGCCAGGTGTGCTGTTCTCAGGTCTCCCGGAATTCTACCATCAGATAGGGCCACTCCCTGAGTGTGAAGAAGTGACACCAAATAAACAAACGAAACAAACTTCATAATTTTATCTAAGCACACATGAAAGCAAGGTCACCGTGTAAACCACAAAATACCAATTCTCCCCTCTCCCAGTGATATGAGTGATGGGTGCTTCTTTGTCAATTACAGCTTTAGCCTCATTCTTGTCTTCCCCTACTCTACACATGATTTGAGATACCCAGTCCTAGAATGACCCTCCACTTCCTGAGAGCATGCAATCCAGAGCAAAACCCTGCTGCCTTGAGCCCTTCCCCAAATGACCTAAAAAGTCCTTTCTAACACACTCTGAGATGCCCCACAGCTCCCTACAGCGAGCATTCTCCTTCTGCAAGAAAGAGTAAACCCAGCACGTCCAATTCTGGGTTTGTTCCTGGTAGTCTTTGGCTGGAGGGCATGGACTCTGCTATGGGAACTCTGCTCCATATTTGATGGAAGCAATTAAGCCATTTCTGTTTGGCAACGTTAGGTGCTGGGTAGGCAAAGATAAGGTGGGTGACTCAAATTCAGGCTGTGACTCAGATGCTTGAGGATAGTTGAATTTTGAGAATCCTAGTACCAGACTGCATGCAGAATTATAAAATAGACATCACTTACTACCTCAGATTTTCATGGATTATTGAAATAAACCCTCAAAGTTTCAGATAACCCATGCCTATAGAGGTTCTAAAATCAAAAAGAGGCAAAAAAAGCTGACTACCTTGGATATTTGGACTGATATCCTGCTTTTTTTTTCACTCATTTGAAAAATATTTTCAGAGTATGCATTGTGCTCTGAGCTTTTTTTCAGGCATTGCAGATATATTAATAGTAGCAAACCAAATATATAAGCTTCCCCCTTGCTCTCTTGGATTTACAGTCATGTATTGCTTAACAAAGGGGATAATTCCTGAGAAATGTATCATTAGGTGATATTGTCATTGTGTAAAGATCATAGAATGTACTAGCACTAACCTAGGTGGTATAGCCTACTACACACCTAGGCTGTATGGTATAGCCTATTGCTCCTAGGCTACAGACCTGTCCAGCACATTACTGTACCGAATACTGTAGGCAACTGTAACACAACGGTAAGTATTTGTGTATCTTAACATGGAAAAGGTATTGTAAAAATACAGTATGAAAGATTTAAAAAATGGTATTCCTATAAGGGCACTTATCACGAGTGGAGCTTGCAGGACTGGAAATCGCTCTGGGAGAGTTAGTGAGTGAGTAGAGTTAGTGAGTGAGTCGGGAGTGAATGTGAAGGCCCAGGGCATTACTCTACACTGCTGCAGACTTTAGAAACGCTGCACACTTAGGCTACACTAAACTTATAAAAATGCTTTTCTTTCTTCAATAATAAATTAACCTTAGTTTAATGTGTTTTCTTTATAAACTTTTTAATTTAAAATTTTTTTAATTTGATAAAAACGAATGTTTTTTCTTTATAAACTTGTTAATTTTTTAAAACGTTTTTGATTTTTGTAACAACACTTAGATTAGAACGTAAAAACATTGCACAGCCGTGCAAAAATGTTTTCTTTCTTTATATCCTTGTTCTGTAAGCTTTTTCTCTTTTAAAAATTTTTTACTTTATAAACTTTTTTGTTAAAAACTGAGACACAAACATGCGCATTAGCCTCAGCCTACACAGGGTCAGAATCGCCAGTATCTCTGTCTTCCACCTCCATATCTTGCAGCAGCACACATGGAGTTGTCGTCTGCTGTGGTAACAATGCCCTCTTCTGGAAGCCCTCCTTAAGGACCTGCCTGAGGCTCTTCTTGAGGAGGCATCATTCTTTTTAGAAAGAAATTCATGGAGCTTTGCTTGGTTTGTTTCTTTTTTTCATCACAGATTTGATCGTAAGCAGATAACACACCATGAACATTCCTCTCTATTGATGAAAACTTTTTGGTGTTGGGTCCATGCTTTCAAATTTTTTAAGGAGCTTGCTGAGGTCTGCAAAAGCTTCTACTAAACCTTTCACTGTGATTTTTTTGGGGGATTCTTCTTTTTCTTTTCTTACGGTTTCTTTTTCTATGGCCTCGTCTTCAGCTATATGTTCCTATTTTAGTTCCCACAACTTTGCATTAGTCAATTCCTCAGGAACCACCTCTAGGAGCTTCTCAATGTCATCCTCATCCACACCCATGTTAAAGGTGTTTGCCGTCTCAACCACAGCCTCATTGATTTTTTGCAGTCTCTTCATTCTTGGCAAATCCTCTGAAGTCATGGGCAAATCTCAAGTATCTTCTTCCGGATGCCATTCATACATTCCTTGGTGACATCACCCCAAGCCCAAGCAAGGTTCTTCTTATTTTTTTGTTTGAGACAGGGTCTTACTCTGCTGCTCAGGCTAGAGCGCAGTGGTGTCATCACAGCTCACTGCAGCCTCAAACTCCTGGGCTCAAATAATTCTCCTACCTCAGCCTCCCAAGTAGCTGACTCTACGGGCGAGTACCACCACACCTGGCTAAGTTTTCTATTTTTTGCAGACGGGGGTCTCACTTTTGCTCAGGCTGGTTCCAAACTCCTGGCCTCAAGTGATCCTCCCACCTTGGCCTCCCGGAGTGCTAGGATTGCAGGTGTTTGCCCCAGCGCTCAGCCGCAAGCAAGGTTCTTGATGCAGTCACGGATGTTGTAATCCTCCCAGAATTGCATCAGTGTCTTCTCAGCATCATTCTCCATTGCAGCAATCACCTGGGCAGGGTCCTTCTCAAGTAGGAGGCCTTAAAAGCTGCTATAACTCCTTGATGCATTGGTTGGATCACAAAGTTGATGTTGGAAGGAGAAATACCCCTCTGATATTGGGATAAAGATCACCAATAAAAGGAGGATGTGCAGGAGCATTATCAACAATAAGCAAATTCTTGAAAGGTACATTATTCTCCGCCCTGTACTTCTTTATTTTGCCGGCATAGCCATTCAGAAGGGCATCTTGGAAGAGGAGCTGGGTCATCCCTGACTGCTTATTGCTCCCTACTGCACTGGCAGCGTGTGCCTATTGATGCGCCTGAAGGCCCTGAGGTTCTCACTGTGCCAGATCACAAAGGGTTCCAATTTGCAGCCTGCCGCATTGCCCCCGGGCAAGACTGTTATCCTGTCCTTAAAAAGCCTTGAAACCTGGCATTGACTTGGCCTCCTTATGGATGAAAGTCCTTTCAGGCGTCTGTTTCCAGAACAGGGCGGTTTCATCCATATTTAAGATTGGTTCTGGCAAGTAATTTTCCTCCGCAATCAGCTTATCTAGTGTTTCCAAAAATTCTTCAGCTGCCTTCGCATCAGCAGTCACAGACTCACTACTCACTTTCACGTTATGTAATGAGTAACGATTCTTGAATCCCTTAAACCGCCCAGAGCTAGCATTACATTCAACATCATAGTAGGGGCCAGCCTGTTCTTTCAACTTCACAAACTTTTGCACTGTTTGTGATTGTCCTGGTGCCGAGAAGGAGATGCTTCTGTGCTGGGTTTCCAATCCAGGTCATTAGAAGTTTCTCCATATCTGCTATAGACCTTTCTTGAATTTTTGTCAGTTTCATTGCCTTTAATGAAGCAGGTCCTTTAACGGCTTCCGTCACTTTGCTCTTGTTCTTCAAGATCAAGGCTATGGTAAAATGGAACGTGCCTGACTGGTGAGCTATAACCTCCACTGATTTTCCACGTTGGTAGATCTTAATCGCTTTTAATTTCATTTCCAGGTCAATCACTTGATGTGGCCTCTTACTGGCAACATTAGCAGCAGATTTTGTACGCTTAGGAGCCATGATGAACAAAACAACATGAGATTAAATCAAGCACAAAGAGAAAACGATGCAATCAAAGACTCGGTAAACATGAGATGAATGAGGCTGCTGCCCTTGTAACAAGGCACAGTTTTACAGTAAACTCTTTTTATGAGGAGGAGTACACTCTAAAGTAATGATAAAAAGTATAGTGTAGTGAATACTTAAACCAGTAACATAGGTGTTTATTATCATTATACCCAAGTATTATGTGCTGTACTTAATTGTATTGCTAGACTTTCATATGATTGGCACTGCAGTAGGTTTGTTCATACCAACATCACCACGAACATGTGAGTAATATGTTGCTCTATGACATTAGGACAGCTATGATATCCCTGGGAGACAGGAATTTTTCAGTTACATCAGTAATTTTATGGGGCCACTCTCAGGTATGTGGTCCACTATTGACCAAAACTCATTGTGTGGTGCATGACTCTATACTATAATTGGGTTTGAAAGACAATAAAAATAAAAATTAAGTCTAAAAAAAGGGAAAATAAGAGTAGGTAATAAGTAATATGAAGATTGTTAAATCAGGGAATGTCCTCTACATTGGGTGATATCAGTGAAGGTCTATCTTAGGAGGTGAATTTAAGCAGTAATCTGAATATTGGGAAAGAGCGAGTCATGAATAGATCAGAAAAAGGGCATTTTAGGTAGAGTGATTGTTTAGAGCAAAGACTCTAAGGAACTATGAGGATTTTCCCAGTTTACTTTGTAGATAAATTCTAGTCCTAGGTAAGGAGAGAAATACATAGTCCACTGGAAGTATGTAAACTTCCTATCTGCCATTGGATAAACATAAACTGAGCCCCATTTGGACAAATTAGTCTCATATTGTACTATGTTGTTTCACCTCCTAGTTGTTTATCTCTGGATCATGGACTTTTGAATTTAGAGTTTCCTCTGGTTTCTGAGACCATACTAAAGGCTTCAACAAATATTTCACTACTCTTCCTCATGGCAATGTTTTGAGTTTCCAATTGCAGTGGCTTGCACCTTCTTCTCACTTCTTTTTATTTGTTTGTTTGTTTGGTTTTCTCGAGACAGTCTCTGTCACCCTGGGTAGAGTACAGTGGCTTCATCATAGCTCACAGCAACCTCAAACTCCTGGGCTCAAGGGATGCTCCTGCCTCAGCCTCCCCGGTTGCTAGGACTACAGGCACACACCACCACGCCCAGCTAATTTTTTCTATTTTTAGTAGAGACAGAGTCTCACTCTTGCTCAGGCTGGTCTCGAACTTCTGAGCTCAAGCCATCCTCCCACCTTGGCCTCCTAGAATGCTAGGATTACCACCCCTGGCCGCCTTGTCATTTCTTAAGACTGCCAGCCACCTATTTCTTCAGGAACTCTTCCTTGACATAAATGGATCTGAAGTGTAGTTTCTTTCTTCTAAGAATAAATGTTAGCATTAAACTACATGTCACATCTATATACACAGAACTTAGCTGTCAGTATATATTTTTGACAGGTGTGCCCTGGAATCCCCAATTAGGATGAAAATTTATGAAGGTTAGGAGTTGTCAGGCTTTAGAATCATTTAGCGCAATAACTCTCATGCAGGGGCTTGGTAAATGATTCAAAAAATAGCTGCCAATATTAATCAGAATTACTAACATTTATTGAGCTGTTACTACATTCTCTGTGCTGTTCTAAGCACTTTACGTATCATTTAATCCTCCAACCATCCTTTGAGATAGGTATTATTATTATCATTTTTATTTAGAGACGAGGAAACTGAGGCACAGAGAAATAAAGCAACTTGTCCAAAGTTGCTGGCAAATGGTGAGAGCAGGATTCAAACCTGGGTCTTCTGCCTCCAGTCTCAGGTACCTAGTCATTAGTCTAAAGGCATTATTGTCTCCCAGTGCTATCCAATAGAACTTTCCATGGGATGAAAAAATTCTATAGCTATGCTATCCAATATGGTAGTCACTAGCTACATATAGTCAATAAGTCCTGAAATATGGCTAGTGAGATTAAGGAACTAAATTTGTAATGTAATTTAATTATAATTAATTAAAACTCACATTTTATATAGCCACATGTGGCTAGTAGATACATTATTGGACAGCACAGGGGACCCTTGTATATATTATCTCTAGCCCTCACAAGAACCCCGAAAGGTAAATATTATATCCCCTTTACAAATGGGGAAACTGAGACTTGGAGATGGCCAATTATTGATTAATCGATAGGCAGTAATTGCTGGTCTCATACGCAGCCTGTCTAACTTTACAAACAAGCTCTTCCCTGTAAAACATGCTGTCTTGAGTTTGCAGACTTTGATGAATAAATGAGTGGGCTCTGACGTCACACAGACCCGTGTTCAAGACTTGACTTGGCTGCTTACTAGCCGTATTAGTCCATTTGAGCTGCTGTAACAAAATAACTTAAACTGAGTAATTTATAAACAGTAGGAATTTATTGCTTACTGTTCTGGAGTCTGGGAAGTCCAAGATCAAGATGCTGGCAGATTTCGTGTGTGGAGAGGGCTTGCTCGTTGCTTCAGAATGTCGGAAGTGATCTGTGGGTAGAAACAGATCATAGTAGTGGTGGTGCTACCTCTCACACAGACACTGGAAATGGGAATGGGGTAGTCAGTGTTGACTTGGGCCAACGATTCCCCGCCGGGCCTGGGTGCACTGCTGACCTATATCTGAGAAAAATTAGGTTTTGGTTAATAAGGCTGAATGTGGCTGTCGGCAGCAAACAATGTTGTCTGCCTCAACTCTTCAAGTTTCAATGTTCTCATCTGTAAAATGGGAAAATAACAATAATATCTCTTTATAGAGTTATGAGTGTTCAATGAAACTATATCTGTAAATCTCTGAGCATCATGCAAGACACATAATAAAGTACTTAATACACTTTGAAATAATGTAATAATTAAAAAGAAAAATTGGAGGATGTTTCCAGATTTCATTTCTTGTTTTCCTGAAACACTGGAATCTAGAAAAATATTAATGAAGTCACTGGGGAATCTAAATATAGTCAAGAATTTCTGTCTAGATTCAGATGTGCCTTGTTTAAAATATGAATGAAATATTCTTTTTGAAGACACGTTATAAGTTGCATATTCTGCAGACAACCCAAGTTCATTTCTGGCTCCATGTTTTCCCTTTTGTTGCTCCTCTTGCTGAGGGCTGATCACTTTTTACGATGTCTTTCCAAATATTACCCATTTTAAGTCCACAAATATCCCATCTTTTTCATTAATCTTCCTACAATCAATCTGGCTCATTGGAATCCTCTACTTTAGTGCTATTTAAAATATTTAAGTGACAAAGGAAGCTAAAAATACAGCATTTGAAGCAAGACAGAATATTTTTTTGTCTCTTTAAAGCTTAGAGGCAGGCACTCCATGCCTGAGAAGGAGGCTTTGCCAGCCCCAACATGTGGCTTCTATCCGTGGGTCCAACGTGGCTGCTCTAACTCTCACCAGTGAATGAGAAGAGGGACAAGGATGAGAGGAGTGAACAGCCAGACTTTGAGGGTAAGGAAGCAGATAGAATACATATCACTTCACCCATATCCCACTGGTCATTCCCATCGAGTTGATCACATGGCCACATCTAGTTGCAAAGGAAGGTAGGAAGTGCAGGCTTTAAGTGGTTGACGATTTGCCCAGCAAGACCTCTGGAAGGAGACAATAGATATTAGGGAATAGGAAATAGATACCTGAGAGTGTGCTACATCAAGGTTGAAGATTTGAGAGCTGCCACGTGGGATTAATTTTCAACTCCATTACAGTGTTCCAGTGCAGGTGGAAAATGGTTCATCATTCACTTGGGTATAAAGAAGGGAGAGTAGTGAAATGGATAATTCAGCTCCATTCCCAATATACACACATGATTATTTAATGTATATATGCATGCTTAACCTATGGCCTAGTGATGCTGTAAAGTTGGTGAGTACCAGGACCATGTTATAGATGTTTTGTGTACCTATTAAAGCACATGGATAGTACTAGTATGTAGACCTCCATCCATGCCGTTGAGGAGGGAGCACCTACTCCTGTGTTCATCCCTCCTTATTAACAACTCTTTAAGGGAGAAATAGCTACCAATCTTCTCTGGGCCTGTTTTCATTAGTGAGCAGGCCTGATTTCTTAACAGTGTTGAGTATACACATGTAATTTCTCTGTTGCTCTTCTCTGCATCTGGCCAGGTGGAGCTCTTCTCAGATTTGGCCATCTTTCTTTCAGGGGAAGCAGCAAGGCAACACCTAGAACTTCTAGTTCAAGACTCATTATCCAATCCAATTTTTCCAGAGCTCTGCATTGAGGGTAAGCAGGTACTTGTTGGATATTAATTTAAAAATAGCATGTTTCTCTATCTATTGTTTCTTATGTGTTCAGATCCCTTTGGTTGTAAAATTTGGGGAGGAGGAGAGCTAAGTGGTACAATGCCAACGCCCACCCTGAACTCACACAATTAGATATTGAATTGAAAATGGCTTTATCTTTTTTTGTGACTGTATTTGCTGAAACACAGAACTTCGTTTTTCCTTTCTCCTCATGGATACCTGTATCATTTTCCATGAGAAATTCTCTATTAACATAGCACAGCCTAGTTTAACGAATACATTTTCAGTTTTCAGTCATGTAACAATCACTTTTAACAGTTCGAGTAAGTTCAACTCAACCCAGTGAAAATCAATTCAATTAAGTTAGACCTATTTTTAGTTTTTTATTCTGCTTCAGGCTCTGGGCTGGTTGTTGGGGACATACAATTGAAGTGGCCACAACCTGGTGTTCACATTCCAACAGGGCAGATGCACAAGGAGGTAAGTGTTACAATAGTGATGTGTTATGGACTAGAGAGAAGGGAGTGAGTAAAGGCCTACAAACTTAAAATTTTTCCAGATCCTCAATCCTCCTTTTTTTTTTTTTTTTTTTTGAGACAGAGTCTCACTCTGTTGCCCAGGCTAGAATGTTGTAGCATCAGCCAAGCTCACAGGAACCTCAGACTCCTGGGCTTAAGAAATCCTCCTGCCTCTGCCTCCTGAGTAGCTGGGACTACAGGCATGTACCATGATGCCTGGCTAATTTTTCTACTTTTAGTAGAGATGGGGTCTCGCTCTTGCTCAGGCTGGTCTTGAACTCCTGAGCTCAAGAGATCCTTCCACCTCAGCCTCCCAAAGTGCTAGGATTACTGGCATGAGCCATCACGCCCGGCCTCTCAAACCTCTTTTATTGCTGTCTCTGCACCTTAGTTCTGATGAAAGCATTTTATCTTGGGGGTAGGGAATCAGGACTTAGGCTACTCATAGATAAATAACTCTTCAATCTGTTCATATTATATATCTAAAAGCTAAAATACTCATAAGATTCAAAGAGGTTATTTGTGCCTTTAAACACAAATCAAGCTATAGAGCTATAAAAATATCTATTATATTACTTATAATATCTCACTAACTGGCTTCTACCAACATAGAGAACAATCTAGAGACCAGAGAGAAAAAGTCTAGTTAAAAAGTCACATTTACTTGGGAATGCCAGACCCATAAAAGGAATTTTCCTATGAACTTCTAACATTATTTTCCATTATTGACTTTAGTATTCTTTTTTGGTTGTGGCAAGTCCCTGAGTCTGTTCTTCCCAAAAGCTCTTGAAGCAAGAGACAGATCTGTGGGACTGCTGAACATGCTGCTGATTTTAATATTCTATGGGTCTTTATAGGGCCTGCCTCATAGGGGCTCCACTAATGTTCATTGCTCAATAGATGGAGTGACTAATTGAGTCTCCATTTTCATAGACCTATAACGAAAAGAGAAATAGAGTGTATAAAGAATATAGGCCTCAGTGATACAGGTATAGATTTATATAAATTTTAATATTTACCTATCAAAATCAAGGTCAACATTTACTTTTTGTTACCTCTAGCAGTAAGAAAAAATATTATCCATAACGTTTTGACTTTTCATGATGAACGCAAAATATTAAAAGTTTAGTTCGCTTGGCTGTTTTTTTTCCTCCTCTGAGGGCCACTAACTTTGACATTTTCACGGCTCTATGAAGACAGACATCATTTAGCCAACCAAAATGGGGACATCATTCACATCTTCACACCTTATTGTTGACAGCATGGCTTTCTATCAACAAAGAGAGGTGCATATGTTTCTACAAGAACACAGAGACTAGCAGTATATTTTATTTCCTGTCATGCCAGCATATTCATTTTATAAGCCATGTAAACTTTATTCTTTATTATTTTGAAATATATTAATGTTACTTAAAGCATAGGTAAAACTATAATGGATGTTCAGAAATTTTAAGAAATAGAACAATGCAGATGTAGTTGAAAGTCCCTTTGTACCATTCTCTGATGCTCTGCCTTTCCCTCCACCCCCAAGGATAACAAACCACTAATCTGAAGTGGATGTCTGTCCTTCCTGACCATGTTTTTGATGATGTTACTATATTTGTATGGATTCCTAGAATTATGTTTTAAGATAAAACTTAACACAATGATGTCTTATTTTAGCAATCTGAAGTTTGCTTTTGTTTTCCCATTATAGTATGTTCTCAAGATATTTTATTTTATCTTATTTTATTTAATATTTTTATTTCATTCTATTCTAGTCTACCTTTCTTAGAGACAGGGTCTCAGTATGTTGCCCAGACTGAAGTGCAATGGCTATTCTCAGGCACCATGATAGCTCACTACAGTCTCAAACTCCCAGGCTCAAGCCATCCTCTTGACCCATTCTACCGAGTAGCTGGAAATATAGGCACACACCACCACACCTAGCTAAGATATATTCATTTTCAAAAGTGCAGATCTACTTCTTCACTTTAAGTAGCGTATAATATTGTATAGTATTTATATACAAATTCATTGAATGTTTAAATTTATGGACATTTAGGTTATTTCCATTTTTTCACAATTATTCACTATGCTGCAATGAATAATTTTGTATACATTTTCTTGTGCCATACTTGAGATTTTCCCCTAATGCATATAATGAGAAGTTGTATAGAGCTTAGGATAGTATGTTTTCTGCTTTATTAGATGTTGCAAAGTTGGTTTTTAATGGGTTGTACCAATTCATAGTCATCTCCTTAATCTAAACTAATTCCATCTTTGCCACTACTTGGTATTGTCATATTTTAAATTTTTGCTAATGTGTCTGATTGTTGTTTTAATCTGTATTTTCCCTGATTATAGGTTAACTAATCAACAGTGAAAACTTAAGAAATATTAATATAATGAAGACTCCTTTCCTGGGAGCATGACTATGAAGTTAGGTTTAAAGTCACTGGAAGTATGTGCTTGTAACAAGCTGAATTTCATCACAGTTTATGATATAAATACTTAATTTTGTACAGATTTAATTTATTTTTTATTTTTTATTTCAAATGTTGTGAACTGCAGACTATGGAAACTCTGCCTTCTCAATATTAAATTTTTTAATTTCCAAAAAATAGATATTGATATTCTTGGCTGCCACATAGGAGGCTAGCACTCTTACACTTGTTTATGAATCTGTACCACCTCTGCTGAAGATAATGGCCAAACAAGAGAATGGAATTCTAAGGCAATCGACTTAATTCTGGAATTGATAGCTCTTATATTTGTTCTACTGAAGACTCCAAGTCCACTCTACCAGAATATATTATCCACAGATAATGGACTTCAGACTTCTCCACCCAGAGGATTTGGATGCTGTTTTGCATTCAGTAAGTGTACAAGAGTGCTATTGGCTATTCGTGGGAACATTTCTCTGGTGTATTACTAAATAGTCAGAAGGGGAACTGCAGAAGTTCTTATATAATAGTAGTATATCAAATGTGAAGTTTCTTTTTACCAACCCCCATATATCTGGAGGTGGGCCATCCACAGATATAGCAGATATAGTCTGGTCTCTGTAAGGTCTACCTCATGAGGTTAGGACTAATAACAGGTCCAGTCAGTCTAGAGAAACAGCAGAATTAGCTCCTTAATGGAGTAACAAATACCCCATAAATACCAACTGAAACTTTATTTTGTCTAAATGCATGGCTTCCTAAAGGTTCTTGTGATAATCCATGGACAGTTAGGCCTAATGATTCAGCAATCGTGAGATTTTCTGAGGAGACAGGTCCTAATACCATGGACACCTCTGAGAAGGTAATTACAGTAGTGTAGGAAGAGGGAAGCCATGAACTGTTCCAGAAACAAAAATGGCAATGGCTGTGTCTATGTGACATCATTAACAAGAACACAAAGGAATGTAGGCTTACTCTAAGGATTCACTAGGAAATTGCAGCCATCTGGCAATTTCTGAAAGGAAAAATTCCTTGAGCAGAGGAAACTGTAACTATAGTTAGAGAAATGCCTTAGGACAGGGGTTCCTAAATTTGGCTGAATATCAGATTCCCTGAGGAGCTTTAAAATAAATAAATTACTTTTAGAAATACACTGTAGTAGGCTGAATTATGGCCCTCAAAGACAACCTCACTCTAATCTCTGTGAATATTGTACCTTAGGGTTTTTGCAGATGCGATTAAGTTAAGGATTTTGAGATGAGGAGATTATCCTGTATTATACGATGGGTCCAATGTGATTGCAACGGCCCTTTTGGGAGTAAGGCAGGAGTATCAGAGTCAGAGAAGAGGATGAGAAGACGGAAGCAGAGGTCCCAGTGATGTGGGATCATTAGCTGAGGAATGCAGAATGCAGACAGCTTTTACAAGCTGAAAAAAGCCAGGAAGTGGATTCTCTTCTAGAGCTTCCAGAAGGAACACTGCCTATTCATTTTTCAAAAATAAATTTTATCATGTATGTTTGAGGTTTACACAATGTAATGGGATATATATAGTAAAATGGTTACTATGGTGAAGCAAATTAACATATTTTTCATCTCACATAGTTACCTTTTTTGTGTGTGACAAGAGCAGCTACATCAACTTATTTAACCTGCCTACTCTAGACTTCTGACCTCCTGAATTGTAAGAAAATACATTTGTATTGCTTCGTCACTAGGTTTGTGGTGATTTATTACAGCAACACTAGGAAACTACTACATACATTTTTATTAGATTCCATTTCACAAATCATAAAAATAGCAGGTGTTTATTGCTACACTGAGATAAAACAAAGATATAAAGAAAAAAGAATAATCCCCCACCTTCTCAATTCTGCATATTCCTGGACTCCATCTCTAAGAAAAACCAATGTTAGCAACCTGGTGTTTATACTTTCTCTTTTCTTTTTTCTTTTTTTTTCTTTTTTTCTTTTCCTGTCTTTCCTTTCCTTTTAAGAGATGGGGTCTTGCTCTGTCCTCCAGTCTAGAGAGCAGTGGTGCAATGAGAGCCTCACTGTAGCTTTGAACTCCTAGGTACAAGTGATACTCCCGCCTCAGCCTCCCTAGTAGCTGCAACTACAGGCACACCACCAAACCTGGCTAATTTTTTTCCTATTTTGTAGAGACGGAGTCTTGCTATTTTGCCTAGGCTGGTCTCGAACTCTTGGTCTCAAGCAATCCTCCAGCCTTGGTCACCGGAGTGACTAGGATTACAGGTGTGAGCCACCACGGCTGGCTCAAATTTTTTTCTTACATATGAACAGCTTTATACATACAAAATACACTAAGATATACGTAAGGGTTTTATAAAATTTTTTGGTTTTTACATAATGGCCTAATGGTTACACATTCCTTTGTTCATGTAACAGTAAATCATAGACATTCCAGACCAATTTATATAGATCCAATTTATTCCTTTTAGTAGCTGCTTAATACTCTATAGGATGTATATTTTACATTGTTTCCAACCATTTTACTATTAATGGAATTCAGGCTGTTTCCAGTTTTTTACTATTGCAAACAATGCTTCTGTCAACTTCCTAGTATCTGCAAATGGACCATTGATAGTTTCTGTAGGATCCACTTTTAAAAAGTAGGATTGCTAGATGCAGAGGAATGTGAGTGTTTTTAGTAGATGCTGCCACATTTTTTCTAAAAAGAATAGAGTAATGCACATTTCCCCTGAGACTGTCTAAAAGCACCCATTTTGCAGAGTCCCGGCCATCTGTGGCTGTTTTACTTTTTAAAATCTTTGCCCAGTCTGATGGATATATAAAATGTTCTTTTGTTCTTGTGTTAATTTGAATGTTCCTGACTGCTAAAGAGATGATCGTCTTTTCCCATGTCAGCTGGCCATCTGGATTTCCTCTCTTGTTAAATCTTTATTCATATTCTGTGCCCTTCATCATATTATGTTGTATGTTTATTTTTATTAATTTCTAGATATTAAAAAAAACATTGCTATGGTTTGAATGTGTCCACCAAAATTCATGTGCTGGAAACTTAATCCCCAATGCAACAGTGTTGAGAGGTGATTAGGTTATGAGGGCACCACGGTGGTGAATGGATTAAGGCCATTATCTCACGAGTTTATAAGGGAGGGTTAGCCCCCTTTTCCTCTTTCTCTTTCTTGTGTGCTTCCTCACCGTGTGATGCCTTCTGCCATGTTTTGACATAGCAAGAGGCCTTCACCAGATGCAGCTCTTCAATCTTGGACTTCCCTGCCTCCAGAAGCATGAGCCACATAAACCTTTTCTTTATAAATTACCCAGTCTGTGGTATTCTGTTATAGCAACAGAAAATGGGCTGGGCATGGTGGCTCATGCCTTTAATCCTAGCATGCTAGGCGGCTGAGGCTGAGGTGGGAAGATCAGTAGAGCTCAGGAGTTTGAGACCAGCTTAAGCAAAAGCAAGCTGTCTCTACAAAAAATAGAATAATTAGCCAGGCATGGTGGTGTACTCCTGTAGTCCCTGCTACTTGGGAGGTGGAGGCAGGAGCATTGCTTGAGGAGTTGGAATTGGAGTTGGAGGTTGCAGTGAGCTATAACAACTGCACTCTAGCCGGGGCCACAGAGTGAGACTCTGTCCCACAAGAAAAAAAAAAAGAGAGAAGAAAAGAAAATAATGGACTAAGATATACATGTTCCTGGAGCTATCCCCTAGAAATCTGATTTGGTAGATCTGGTTTAGGGCGTCAGGAATTGATGTTGAAACTGTTTCGATGATTCTGATGCATTCTTTCCACTAGTGGAAGAGCAATTGAAAAATTTAAGGCCCAGATTTGGGAGGGAGGCAAAGAAGGTCTAGAATTAGCTATGTATGTGGACAAGTTCTTCCAAATAACTTGCCCAAAATTCCTGAAGAGGGCGCAATGCTGGCATCCTCTTTCTAACTCTTACTCCTGCGTACTTCCTGGACATACTCTACAAATGCTAGGAAATTTGATTTTTCACTGAACAGTTTATTTATGGATTCGTACATTTTTTGCAAGTCTGTCTCTGAGGATGAATCTGTGCATAGGTAAGGAAGGTCTGTGGGTGCCTGTCTTTAGCAAGGTAGATCTTTGGAAACGAAAACTGAACAAAGATAAGTAAAAATGAAGGGATTTTCTAAGCATTTAAAGATGGTCCAAAGTAATGTCTTTTGTTGCTATTTCCAATTATTGCTACTCATCCTAGGATAATCAACCATTCTAGTTTCCTGGGACTGTCCCAGTTTTAGAACAAAAAAATGCTATGCTCTAGGAAACTTTCAGTCCTGGGCAAACTGGGCAAACTGGTTGATCCTCAACCTAGCGTTGCTGACGTCATCTCTCTCCTCCACCTTTGGTAGCTAAAGCCATCTGAGTCCTTCTCTGCAGACTGAGTGCTAGTAGTTCTAGCTCCCCAGTTAACTGCTTTTTAGTTTACCGCAGTTCACTCTTGGTATGAAGGCCTTTTAATTAGATAAACTGCCCTACTAACATGTCCTCTCATGAAGAATAGCAGATTTTACAAATGGCCACAAATTATTCCCCTTTCTCTACCCACAGTCCTTTGAAATGTGATTTGCAGCAGTTAGCATCAAGAGGTTGATTCTACTTCCCATACTGATTCTGGGCATGGCCAGGTGACTCACTTTGGAGGATGGGGCAATAGCAAATGTAACTCAAGCAGAGGCTGTTGGGAATCCTTCTGCTACTATGTGAACTACAGCCAGCCACAGAATTGGGACAAATAATAACTGTTTGTAGTTTTAAGCCAGTAAGTTTTGAGACGATTTGCTAGAAAGCAAAAAGTAACTGATACACCAATTGAAGCCATGGACACCTACTCAAGTGCCAGAGAAATTGGATTTTTCTGTTTGGGTCTGAATTTCTGAAGAATACATAGAATGGCATACAAAAATAATCCATATAAAGCTTAGGCACCCTCTGGTCCAGTTTGTTTATTTATTTAGACAGAGTCTTACTCTGTCACCCGGGCTAGAGTGCTGTGGGGTCAGCCTAGCTCACAGCAACCTCAAACTCCTGGGCTTAAGTGATCCTCCTGCCTCAGCCTCTCAAGTAGCTGGGACTACAGGCGTGTGCCACGACGCCTGGCTAATTTTTTCTATTTTTAGTAGAGATGGGGTCTCGACCTTGCTCAGGCTGGTCTTGAACTCCTGACCTCAAGCAATCCTCTCACTTTGGCCTCCCAGAGTGCTAGGATTACAGGCGTGAGCCACCGCATCTGGCCTGGGTCCCATTTAAATAAGAAGTCACATTCAAAGATATAATGGTAAAGCAAGCAAACAAGCAAAGAAACGGGTACAATTAAAAGCAACTGAAGTCTTTTCTGAGTTTCTTCAGAAAATGTCAAAGGGGAATTACATTAATATTCACTATAAAACATATTATTAATAAAATCCTCTGCCCTGGCTTTTTTGTCTTAATACCTCCCACCTACGCCAGCTGTCCCCAGATCTCTCAATTCTCTCTTCTACAATTTCTAAAGTCATTTTTTTACACTATGCCAATGACCCTAACTTTTAAAATTTATTTCTATTTCCCTTTCTTTTCTAGAGTAATTCCCTGACTTTTCCAATATAAATTAGCAAGCAGGCAAGCATACCACTATATTTTTGAATTTTCCCATTTCTCTGCAACTGCTTATCCATTGGCATGAGGAACAGTGTTGGAAAGATGGAGTAATCCTTTTAGAAATGTGTGTGTAGCGGGGGAGGAGCCTCTAGGAAATCTGTGAATAGTCACACAAGAGCAACATTTCTGCTTGTGCCTCACAAAAATCTGTGTCAAATAAAGACACCAGTAAGATTCATACTTCAGTTTAAATAAAGTGGCTGAGAAGCTTATGGCAAATTGATTTTAAAACTTTTCTGAAAAAATAATAATATAAAACTGAAATTTCAGATGATCTCAGCTGAACATGGAGATTACTAGTGACTTTGGGGTAAGGGAGTAAAATGAGGTACTCTTTGGGGCGAGGTTATAAAGTAAGTCTTAATATTGATAGACAAACATGTTTACATGGTTTTATTAAAAATGTAAGGAAATATGCTAGAGGAGCAGAGTAGTAGACATAATTTCTTTTTTTTTATTTTTTATTTTTTTTATTTCATCATATAATGGGGGTACATATATTGTTAGGATTACATACGTTGCCCCTACCACTCCTCCCCCCCCAGCCCCCCCCCGTGCCAGAGCCTCAAGTGAGTCCAGTCCCCAGGTGGCGTGCATGCACACATTATGTAACTCTACCCTTCCTCCCCCCTCCCGCCTGCCCTCCATCCGACAAAAGAATTTTTTTTTTTTTTTACACTTTGGATACATTGTATAACTTTGCCTCACCCTAAGAAGGGTTAGAGGTATGCCCTTCCCCCCCACAATGCTCTCCACATCCCTATGATGTGGGTCTTGCCCCCCCTCCCGACACCCTGGTGAACACTACCACCCTTTGAGCACCATAGTTTTAAACAGTCAGTACCAATT
>CAUYPO010103753.1:0-14999 GCA_963574435.1 Cheirogaleus major
AAGAAACCAAACTATTGATTAAAATTGACTTTCTTAACTAGAACCTGCTTTATTGTGCTTAGAAATTACTCCTTTTTAAGCTAAAAATAGAAATACCATTCGATCCAGCAAGAGCACTACGAGGCATCTACCCAAAAGAGCGAAAGACATTGTATAATAAAGACATCTGCACCCGAATGTTTATGGCAGCACAATTCACTACTGCAAGGACGTGGAAACAACCCAAGTGCCTGTCGATTCATGAGTGGATTATTAAAATCTGGCGTATGTATACAATGGAATACTACTCAATAATGAGAAACGACAGTGATCTAGCGCCTCTTGTATTTTCCTGGATTGAGCTCCAGCCCGTTATCCGAAGTGAGGTGACACAAGATCGGAAGAAGGGGCTCCACTTGGACTCGCCGTCGAATTGGCACTGACTGATCAACACCACGGTGCTCACACGGTAGCAATACTCTCCAGGGATTAGGGGGTTGGGGTGGTAAACTCACGACTAACGGACGCGGTGAGCGTTGTAGAGGGGAAGGGCATGCCTCTAACCCTCGCTTGGGTGAGGCAAAGACATGAAATGTAGCCACAATGTTTGTACCCTCTTAATATCCTGAAATAAAAATAAAACAAAATAAAATAGAGGGCAGGGTTCTACTAGAAACAGGGGCAGGGCAGTGAGCTCGCAGCCCCACCCACTAGGAACTCACCCCACCCGGTGGCCTTCCTGGAGGACACGGCAGCCCGCTCACAGGGGCTCATAAGCGCCAACTGTGTGCGTCTCTTCCCAGACCCGTGCCAGGAACTTTACACCGCCGGCAGCTCGCCATGGGCCGTGCGAGAGCATTTACACCGCGGGAATCGGCCAACGCCATCGGCCCCGGGAAGGCGTTTCCCAGCCGATCACCGTGGCCTTGCCTCTCCCCTGTGGACCCTTTATAGGGATCCGTGGAACCCAGTGTCAAACCCTTTACGTCGCGAGAGCAGTTCTTGAAATGTTAGAAAGAAAAAAAATGTACCAGGGCTGTCATCAGCCCTGCCATGGATATGCCAGTGTAATTAAGTTCTAATTTAACTTGGGAACACGGGGTTTACACAAGCCTTGGAACTTTTTTTCTTTTACAGATTTCATCTTGTGGAAAGTCCTGTGAATACTATCTCCTTTGACAATCTGCCTTGAAGCACATTTCCTTGGTATTTGCCCTTGGGGTTACTGGGGGAGAATGATAAGAGCTCTGATCTCCTTCCCGCTGCCCCATGGGCTAGGTGGGTGTCGGAAAACTTTCTGTAACTTTGGCTTCTCGCATCACCTGGTCTCTGTTGCAACTCAGCCTCGCCACCACACCTTGAGGGGCAGCCACAGACAACGTGTGAATGGGCAGCCGCTGTTCCAATAAGATGTTATAGTTTTTTTGAGACACAGTCTCTCACTCTGTTGCCTGGGCTAGAGTGCCGTGGCGTCAGCCTAGCTCACAGCAACCTCCAACTCCTGGGCTTAAGCAATCCTCCTGCCTCAGCCTCCCGAGTAGCTGGGACTACAGGCATGCGCCACCATGCCTGGCCCCAATAAGACATTATTAACGAACACTGAAATTTGAATTACATGTAATTTTTACATCGTGAGATATTTTTCTTCATTTGAATTTAAGAAAAAATGTTTGAATATAAAAAATATTCTTGTCCTTGTAATGCCTGGGCTGCCTGTAATAAAAAAGAAGGAAAAAAAAAAAAAAAGAAAACGAAGAAAAAAATAAAAAATATTCTCTGCTTGCTGGCCATACAAAAATAGGGAGCAGATTTGGCCTAGAAGCCAGAGTTCCCAACCACTTCTCTAGAATGCAACAGAGGCCTCTGTAGCCAGGGCCTCTGGGCATTCTATTCTGCCAGACATGGCTAATCTGCAGCCGAGGAGGGCAAAGGGAGGATGGCTGTGCATAGCTGCTTCCCCCTCTTGTGCCTGGGCAGACATTGCTAATCCATCAGAGTCCTCTGCCACCGAGCCTGAGTGTGGCTTCAAAACCTTCTCGCGGCAGAGAGCTCCACTAGTTTTGTCAGAATTCCAGGTTAAGATAAAACCCATTTCCATCACCGTTCCTGGACCACATCAGGCAGAGAGGAGGGAAGAGGGTAGAGAGCTACTTAAAGGCAGCAAACCTAGGGGTTTCGCAAACTCTGGGCAGTGCATCCAAAGCTGAGGTTTGGGAAGAAGACACTCCAGCAAGGTTAACTGTCACCTTCACATTGCATATTTGTACAGGTGTCTCTCCCCTATTGGACTGGGGCCCTTCTAAGGGCAGAAACTGTGTTTGACTCATCTTGGTGGCCCCAGAACCCAGCACAGGGTCTAGTGTGCCACAGAACACTCGGTAAATGAATTAATGCATCTGGGTGGCCAGATGTACCCTAAAACAGCTGCTCGGAGGGACAACTGTTTCTCCCAAGAACTTTCTCTGGCTCTGCAGCTCCAGCCAGCACCCCCCTCGTCGCTGCGTGTGCTGTGTGCAGTGGCTTGTCAGTTTGTTCCTTTAGCAAATCACTCACTTGACGAATGTTTACTGAGCATCTACTATGGCCCATGCACTAAAGACTGGATCCTAAACACTGGAATGAAGGGCACAGAATCAAGGCCAGAGCTGGAAACAGCAGGAAGAAGCAGGTGAAGGGACCAGGGCAGCCCCAGGAGGATGTTAAGGCTTAAGACCTACATATAGGTCTGTAGCATCACGTTGACATCGTTTGGCGTGTTACCAAAGGCCAGAGAGCATAGGCCCAGGCATGACCTATTTATTAATAGATGCATAGAAATATGGCTGGGTGTGTAGCTAAACTACATTTCCCAGTCTCCTTTGCAGTTAGGTAGGTCATGTGACTTTGTTTTGGCCAATAAAAAAGGAGCAAAAGTGATGACACAACTTCCTGGTCCGTGCCTTAAAAACTCCCCCTGCAAGCTTCCATGTTCTCTCTTTCCCCACCTGCTGGCTGAGTAGAATTATGGCCTTCAGCGGCCTAGAGGAAGAAGAGCAACAATACAGCAGGAGCCTGGGCCTGCGTCAGCACGTGTAGCCGAGCAATCTGGGAAAGCCACTGGACCAGGAACAGGTCTGCAGGTCTGACTTTTACTATGTCAAGGCATGGAACGTGGGGGCTGCTCGTTACAGCGGTCAGCCTGGTGCCGCTAATACAGGAACCTCTGGTTGCTGCTGGAGAGTCTCTGATCCCAATCCCCACGCAGGCGAGCAGCGAGATGTTTGAGAATCAGCCGTGGCGGCTGCCCCAGGACCGCCCCTTCCACCTCCAGAAGCCGGGGCAGAGATGCGCCACTCACCAATGATGCCGAAGGAGAAGAGCGTCAGCTGCTTCCCCAGCTTGCCCATGCTCTTCTGCAACGGGGTTTTAGGCGTCTGGAAGGGCAAGAAGGATGGTTTGTTAGACGAGCCCCCAGCAGCGTGCCCCAGCTTCCGCCTGGCTTTTCTCCAGATGCATTCACCTTTCCACCCTATAACTTGAGCTGAGTGATGATTACCCAGGGGCACACGTATGTCAAAACGCACTGACGTCCACACTTAAGATCTGTGCATGGTACTGCCTGAAAGCTGTACCTTTATGAAAAGGCTAACAAATGTTTTAAAACAAACAAACAAACAGTTTGAAAAGTATGCTCCCATTAATCACATCCTCCTCACTCCTACGGGGCAGGCAGCCCTGGTATCGTTCACCGAGAATAGTCTCAACCCCCGCCCCCCCACAAAGCCCCAAGCCCCACCTGTCCCTTACCTCTTCAGCCTGCATCATCTTAAACACCTCTCCAAACTGGGACCTCTCCCCTGTTCCAATCACCACTCCCTGTGTTCAGGAGAGAGAGAGAAGTATGAACCCTAAGGCTGAGGCCTGTGGGTGATGGGAGGCTGAGGTCCCAGGAGCCCCGGGGCTCACCTGGCCCCTCCCGTACTGCACCAGGGTCCCCATGAAGACGATGTTGCTCAGCGTGGTGAGGTCGCCCCCGCCTGTCAACGGGCTGTCCGTCTTGCTGCACGGCTCGGCTTCCCCCGTGAAACTGGATTCGTCCACCAGGAGGTCCGTGACCTAGGCGAGCGAGGGGAAGAGGCCGTGGAACTGTCCCCTCACCCTGAGAGTTGGCTTTAGCAGCATACAATGGTACCCGGCGCCTTAGAGGATGTCAAACAAGGAGCATGTAGGAATCAGGGAACGGATATCAGAAGTTTGAGCTCTGATGCACGCGGGAGTCAGAAAAGCTTTGCACGTGTGGTCCTTCTTAAAAAGCATAAAAGTCTTGCACCTTCTTTTAATGTTATTTGGAATTTTAATACAGCCTAAAAAACACTGAAGCAACGGTTATTCTAGAATATACCCTTTGAAACACCCGTGTGCTTTTCTCGTAACGCTCAGCATCCTGCCCACCTTGGAGATTCCTGTATGATCCCATGGAATAACTTAGGTTATTCAGTGACAAACTAAGATGATGCTAACACCAGAGACACCCAGCCCCCCACCCCACGCCCAGGAAAAGGACGGGAGGTCTGGCGTCTGCAGAACACCTGCCGCGTGCCCAGCCTGGGCCGGGCTATTTCCAAGGCTCCCCTCCATGGAAGATGCTGTTGTTTTCCCCATTTGACACATGGGGAAACTGAGGCACAGAGAGATTAAATAACTTGCTCAAGTTTCCACAGCTAGTGAGTGGCAGAAGAGAGACTGGAACTAAGGCTCTGATTCCAGAAACTGGCTCTTAACCATCCGGCAAAGCCACTACTCGATCACACGCCGGGGACATACTGCGCACCGGGTGGGCTCCCACGGCCAGAGTTGCACCAGGCACCACTGAGGACACACGAGGGGCTTAGGGCGGGCTCCGTCCCTCGGGACCTTATCATTTAAGCACATAGCGCCAGCTCAGAGAGCGAAGCCATCGCCCACAAACCCACCGGGGAGCCACCGTCACATCAGGATTTCTCCAGCAGGGGCCTGTGAGTTAAAACTTTGTAAATGCAATTGCAGTCTTTTAAAAATACACACACTGCCGTGAGATCCCAGTCCCCAAGGACGACAGGGGCCACCACGTGCCTGGGTAACGCCCTCCTGCCTTCCGTGGTGCCGGGAGGGCCACCGCCCCGCACACGCCATTCCCTGCCTGCCTTGCGGCCCACGTGCCTCTCCCTCTGCACGAGGCTCGGGAGAAGTCTCGGAATGTTCCCGGGAAAACCTGTGAAGGCAGCCTGGGGAACAGGCTACAGAATCCCCGCCCGGTCTCCTCCTCCAATCCGTCAAGGTCGTCAAAAACAAGGAAAGTCAGACACTGTCGCAGCCTCGAGAAGCCCAGGGAGACGTGATGACTAAATGTCACGCGGGACCCCGGAGCAGAAGAGGACATCAGGGGAAAGCATGGGAATCAGAAAGAGAAGTACATGCTTGACCCAGCACTGACGTGTCCGTGTCCGTCTGCCCAGAGCCAGGCGAGGCGTCAGCAGCAGGGCGGCCGTGCGGGGCGGAGGGGAACCGTCTACACTGGCTTTGTGATTTTTCTGTAAATCTAAAACTTCTCCTGAAGAGAAAGTCTGTTTCTTTAAAATGAGGCAAGGGAGCGAGAGGACACAGAGGCCGCGGGAGGAGGGGGTGGAGCCGGGCGAGGGGGGCCCGGGGTGGGCAGATTGGAACTCGGGGCTCATCCTTCCGTCTGTCCATCCGCCTCCTACTCTGGCCACTGGGGATACATCGGTGACCAACAGGGACGAACTTCCTGCCCTCGTGCGGATGATACTCCATCGAGGAGGGGCCAACAGGAAACCCCAAAACAGCGGGACACTGGGACAGACATCAGATGCACAGAGCAGGGAGCCGAGCCCCTGGGGAGGGGCAGTCAGGAGGGGACAGGAGCTGGGACCTCAGGGGTGAGGAGGACTAAGTCATGCACGGTGGGGACAGGGTTTTAGGTGGCAGAAATGGCCTCCCCCATGGCGGCCCCCACGGTAGTTGCCAGCAGCAACCGTCAAAAGCTGTTGCCTCCAGGAAGCCCTCCCTGACTGTACCAGGCCAGGCGAGTCTTTCTCATCTGGGAAATCCAGGATTCCTGCTACCGTCCCCTTGTGGCTCTCCCAGCAGTCACCGAGGCGTGAGTAGGTTTAGGCTGGTCTGTCACTCTGGGCTGTAAACTCACGAGCACGGGACCAGCTGTTTTCTGCATGGTACCCTTAGCACCCAGCACGGTGCCTGGCATGTAGTAGGTGCTCAAGAAACATCAGCTGAATGAACGAGTGATGGGGCTGGGGGAGGCGGGAGGATCAGGTGTGTCTGACAGTCGGGGAGACGTGGTCACAGACGCAGAAGCCGGAGCACCACAAAGCCCACAGCCAAGGAGCGCGGCCCCTAGCAGCTGGGAAGGGAAGGAAATGTCTCTCCCAGAGCCCTGCAGGGGCCGCGGCCCTGACCCCGCTCCCGGTTTCCACCCAGTGAAACCCATTTTGGTTTTGACCCCCGGAACTGTACGGTCACACATCTGTGCTGTCTCGAGCCACTAAGCGAGTGCCACTGTGTCACAGCAGCCACAGGGACTGGTACACCGAGGACACCCGGAGGGACAGGCGGCCAGAAAGAGTCATGGGCACCGCCGGTCACAGGGAGAGAGAACATGTTGAGCCGCACGGCCCAGGTCCCAGTGCCCCTCCACGAGCCACGGTGGCCTCTCCAGGCTGCTGTCCCCTCCTGTGAAATGAAGGAGATGACACTGCTGTCCCTCAAGGTTATCGGGAGAGGACACGAGACCGTCGCTACGCCGTGGCCGGCACGGACCCGACGCGCCGACACATAGAAAAATACCAGCTGTCCTCGTGTGAGAGGGAGGGAGGCCCGAGGTCAGGGGAGATTCTGGACCAAGGAGGAGCAAAGCTGGTTCTGGGGGGGCCGGCGGGTGGGGGAGCGCCTGGTGACCTCCCAGGGCACCATAAACTAAAATAAAATCTCAAGGCTCACCCCCCACCGGCTGAATGAATGGACCCCCTCGTGCCAACGGAATATCCTAAAACTAAATTGCCTGCCAGGAGGGAGGTCAGATAGGCCTCATCATGCCCCCCTCCCTGCTTGGAGACACCCTTTGTAGCCCATTAACAGGCCTAAGGGGATGCAAGACGCACCTGCAGGTCCTCAATTTACACAACAAATCCATGTCCAGTGACTTATCTCTAATAACAGCGCCTTATGTTAAAACATTCCAAGCCTTTAGACAAAGCTTCCTGTCTTTAACCAATCACAAGCCAAAGAATCTTTAAACCCACCTGTAACCTGTAAGCCCCCCCACTTCAAGATGCCCCACCTTTCCGGGCCAAACCAACGTGTGCCTCCCATGTATTGATTTGTGAATTTACCTGTAACCCCCGCCTCCCTGAAATGTATAAAACCAAACTGTGACCCAGCCACAGCGAGTCGTGGTCCTCAAATTTGGCTCAGAATAAATCTCTTTAAAATTATTTTTATAGAGTTTGGCTTTTTTTCCGTTGACAGCACCCTCTGGGGTGAGGGAGGGGAGGGCAGTCAGGGAAGAACATGGGTGGGCCAAAAACAGAGGCGGGGGCCATGGAACCCCACAATACGGGGCCACGGGGCGGGGGTGGGGTGGGGAGGGCAGGCCCGGCCCGCGGGTGGGCATGGTGGCTGTCCCCTGCTCGGGCCTGAGCAGACGCCGCCTGTCTCCCCGGCTCACACCCCGCCAGGAGTCACCGCGCTGCTTGGGGCCTTGTCACCTCCGATCCAATTCCCTTTTTATTTCGGAAACGGTAGGGGACGAGAAGAAAGGACAGTGACCTGCCTTCCTGGCGACACCAAGTCAGCCCCCGACTGAGGCCTCTTGTCTTTGTTTAGTTCCGGCAAAGAGAAAACAATGTCTCGTGACCTCACGCACACCGTGCAGAAAGGGCTATCATTACCGGGTTACTTGTTTTAAGAGCTTTCTCGAACCTGCTGTTTCCGGGACCTGAGTGGTTTTCAAACATACACAAGGCGCTCCCCGACCTCAGAGCCCCACACTGGCGACATCTCCCACCGCGCATAAACAAGGCTGGCGACTGCCCAGCAGGGCTGCAAAACACCGCGGTCTTCATGGCTGGTGGCCTTGGAAAGAACCCGAGTGGTGTCACACACAGGGTGCGGTTTAACCCAACAGAAGCGGGGCGGGGGACACAGCCAGCGAAGTAGCAAGGGAGTTATTCGGGGTGGAAACGTTGTTTCCAAGAGCTGTCACATAGATCCTTAATGAGGAATGAAATCAGGTGCTGATATCCGGGGACCGTCTACCCCACGACAGGCTTCGCGACAACCCTGTGGGGTAGAGGCCCACGCCAGCCCCTTATAGAGACTCGGAGGGGAGAGTCCCTTGCCCAGGTCACACACTCAGGGCTGCAGGGCCAGGGCTGAGACCGAAGGAGCTCCGACCCCCAGACACCCGCCCCTCACTCCCCCGTGCCGGGCGCTGCTCTGAGCACTTCGCATTTTTGAAGTCCCTTACTCCTTACAACTACCCTCTGGGCATCAGCATCCCCTGTTTTACAGATGAGAAAGCTGAGGCACAGAGAGGTTAAGTAACTTGCTCAAGGTCACACAGCTTTGAATTGTGGACACGGGGCTCAAACCCCGGCATGACCCTCCTTCTGTACACCGCCTCTCTTTGCCTCCACAGCAGCACGTGGAGTTGACACGTGTCGTTCTTATTGGCTGCCCAGCATGGGGACCCCGCCCGTGCCTGGAGAGCCCCCCATGTCATCAGGCAGAGCACAGCTCTCGACAGAGAAGTGACGGCATCACGCTGGCTTTCCCAGCCTTCCTGGCAGGCGCCACTTGGCAAGTGGTTTCCCCGACAAGCCCACAAACCCCCGACTTGGGGTCAGATGCTGAACACAAGGAGAAGCTGCGCAGGGACCAGCCCGAGCCTGAGCCGTCCTCAGATGTGGCACCCCGGACACCCTCCCCAGCCCGGCCCTGCCCGGGGTCTGCACGCCTGAGCGTCCACACACAAGACTGTCCTCTGGCCCTGCCCCCACGTCCCAGACTGGCTGGGACCGTTGTAGACGCAGGTTCCCAGGGCTGGCCCTGCCCTCTCTGCCCCCCTCCCGCCATGCCACCCTTTTATGACGACGACGTGTCACTGCTCCTGAGGTCCCTAAGAACGCACCGGGAAATAATCCCAGCACATGACATGCTTAATCCTTTATCACCAACATCTGTGAACCATCCTCGCACATGTTCTTGGAAGAAAATAGGTTGCTCCCATCCGCAGATCACACGGGACGTGATTTAACCTTTCGAGCAGCCAGGACACGCTGCCCAGACCGCCTCGGGCGTTGTTCCGAGAAGCTGTGCCCCCCCCCGGCCCCCACCGGCTGGAGGGGGAGCCCGCCCCGGAAACCTCGCCTGCCCCGCGTGTTCCTACGGGCTCTGTTTCCCTCTTTGTTGGAAGGCCGTCTAATATCGTGCTCCTTCCCGACATCCGTGCTGTTTCTAGAAGCAACTCTGCCCCTGGCCCCCCCTTGGTTTACTGTGCTGCCGCGGCCTGGCCTGGACCGGCACATCCCATAACCAAAATGTGTGCGGCTTGTCCTGAAGACGAGAATAAATCATTTACGGAAGGTGGTTGGAGGGGCTTTATGCTCAGAGTGCGCTTGCTTGCCAAGTCCTGACCGGCCGGTGTGCACGCGGGCACGCACACCCGCGTGCACACCGGCGGGGAGCGGGGGAGAGGTGGGGGCGGGGGAGAGGATGAGAAGATGTCATGATAGGCTGAGCGTCCCTTCCCCCACCGACTCGGCTGCGGGACACTCACCTCCGTGAGCCGGATGTCCGCGGGAATCCGGTCTCCGATGGCGAGGGACACGACGTCTCCGGGCACCAGCTCCCGCGCCAGCACGTGCTGGAGTTTTCCTTCCCTGAGGCTGCACGCGGCGGGCGAAGAGCAAAAGAGCGCACTGACGTCCCATTCTCACGCGCTTCGACAGATGTGAGCGCAGAGAGTAAGACACAATTCCTCTTTCCTTCGTAAACCAACCCCGGGCCTTCGCGGTTTCGTTGTTGTTTACGTTCACACATCCTGAAAGGCTTTTGGGGGAAGTGTGCACCTTCTGGGGGACATGGGGCCAGCCCTGTTTACCCGCCTGGGAATGGGCCGGGCCCCACGCCCCCCGGGGGCTTCTGTGGGTCTAGGGCGGCGGCTCTGAAGCCTCCCGAGGGGGCCGGCGGCACCCGGTCCTCAGAGAACACAGCGCTCGGCTGCAGGACCTGCCTCGGGGAGCCGGGGGAGGGGTGGCAGGGCCTTGTGGCAGCTGGAGGGGGCATCTCACGTGCTGAGGGTCCCCTCCCCTCCCAGGGGCCACGGCCACCCGCCCTTGGACTGTGGCTGTGCTTCCCTGCAAGGGCCGGAACCCCCCGTGCCCCGCTGACCCCTGCCCGTCTCTGCCCCCTTCGGTCCATCCTGCTCTCGGAGTCCAGATCAGATCACAGCTCCTCCCGCTCCAGACCCTACAGTGGCTTCCCGCGACCTTGGATCCAAGCCCGAAGGCCTCGCCGGGCCCTCCCACCTGAGCTGCCACCCGCCCTCCTCTGAACACACCCAGCCCCTCTGGTCTCGGGCTCTCTGCAGACCTTTGAATGCCGAAGCAGATGTTCCCGTCTTCCTTGTTAATGCAACGTGATCTTGCTCAGGTACCCACCCTTCTCCCCGCAGCCACCTCCTCCAGGGAGTGAGTCACGCCTGGCTAAGACCCCTGCCCGTGACTGCCTTAGGCGTGGGCACGTAACGTACCACTGGCCCATGACACACAGTGGACGTTCGCTGGGGGCTCGTGGGAAAGGCCTCCTTACTCTGTGCATGCACACACACTCACACACACACACCCCTTCTGCGAGCCTTGCCTGTTTCGCTGTGATCCCTGGAGCTGTGGCAGCCATTTGGGGACCATGAGGGGAGCCAGCCAGAGGACAAAGCCAGCAAGCTGAAGGTGGCAGAGTAAAGAGGTAAAAGGACCAGGCCTTTGGTGTCATCTTGAACTAACTAACCAACTGCTCCTCACCCTGTGTACCTTGCTATGATACAACATAACTTCGTGTAGTTCGTACGGTTGAATTTTCTGTTTCTTGCAGCCAGGAGTGCCTGTAGAGACACACCTGCTGTTCCCTCAGCCCTGCCCATGGCTGGCTCCTGTTCCTCGGGCCTCGACTTAAATGTCACGTCCTCTTTAAATGTCAGACCAGGGCAGCCTCATCACCAGCTATTTAGAGCTGTCCTCGCCCCCACCAGACACCGTGACATCTCGGTGGGGCTTTTCCGTTTGTGTGCGGCTTTGGGTCTGGGGCTATTCTTTGGCTTTACCGTGCCTGTGCGATTCCCAAAGCACCTCGTTTTTCACTTGCCCATCAGCTACCTCCCCCGGTAGGAACAAGAGCTCCCCAAAGCCCAGGGCCTTCGAGCTTGTTCCACCTGTGTAACCTCGGCTCTCTCCCCCAGGCATGCAGGAGGTAGGTGCTCAATAAGTGTTTGGTGACCGCGCCACGGATGGGGGTCCCGGGTCAGGGCTCTGCATGGCAGGGCTCCCCCCGGCTTGTACAACGGGTCTCGGAGACTCAGAGCCCGGGGCTTCGTGGCGTCGGGGAAACCGTCCCGCTGCCGGACGCTGCTGTTTGTGTGAATGAAGGTGTCTGTTAGAAGCGAGTTCTGGGGACGTTGGCAATGCGTGTCATTCACCCGAAAGGCCAACACTTGGCATTTAATCTTAAGATCGGATCATTAAACCACACAAATCACGCACGCTTCCGTTTGCTCGCACGATGACATCGCACGTCTAGACTCCCGACAGCCGCGTTCGCCCTGCCATCAAGCCCAGACGTTCTCACCGCTTCCAGTGGCCCTTCTAGAACTGGCTCACCCTCCCCGATGCTAGTCAATCCCATAGCATCCCTTTCTGTCCCTATTTTGTCATTCTGTGCCTTGCATTACATGCACACGCACGCACACGCACGCACACACGCATGCACACACGCACGCACACACATGCACACACGCACGCACACACGCACGCACACGCACACACACACATGCACACCTTGAGCGCTGATTGTTTAAGCGGTGGGGCTGTCTCTCACCCTCTCACTAGCACTTTCTGCTCCCAGCCCCGCGGCTCGGTTGTACCATGGGCCCAAATACACGCTAGGCTCCCCCCACCAAACTATCTTCGAGACAACAGAGCTGCCGTGTGTCTGACCAGGGCCCCGCAGATCACGAGATCCCTTCTACTACTCTGAGCAGCAACGTGCATTTGAGACACACACGTGAGCCGGAAATGGTCTCGATCAATGTTGCTAACGGCAGGGGCGAGGGGTATTTTGGACTTTCTAAAATCATACCATTTTTTACAAGGAGAATAAACTTATGAGCTACTGGAACACTCAAAACTAAATTCAGAATAAGTCATTTTCAGCCGGGCGCGGCGGCTCACGCCTGCCAGCCTAGCACTCTGGGAGGCCGAGGCGGGAGGACCGCTCAAGGTCAGGAGTTCGAGAATAAGTCATCTTCCCTTCTGTGCCTGCCAGCTTCCTGCACCCGTGGCAACCACCCCTAAGAGAAGGGCCCTTACCAACCGTCCAGCCCCACGCTGTCCAGCGCCGTGGCCACTGGGCCCACCTGCGCGTTTAAATTAAAACTAAGTAAAATCAAGAACGCAGTTCCTCACTCGCCCTGGCCACCTTTGCAGTCCTCGGTAGCCACATGGGACTGGTGATGCTGTACCGGACAGGGCAGATTGTGGAACATTTCCGGCAAGTTCTACCACACAGTGCTGCCCGACACAGAAATGCCCATGTGGCACCGGTGGACATCTTTGGCTTTTCTTTTTCCGTTTTAAACATCTTTGGTAAGAACCGTGCCGTACAAACGCGACGGTGGCGACGTCAGCGCGGGGAAGAGCCCCTGACGGCTGCAGAACAAACGCCCAACGCTCGCTCTCTCCACGCGCCCCGCTCCGCAGCGGCTGGTGAAAGCCCGCTCTCATCCCTTTCTGATTTCACCCTCTGAGAACCCAAAGAAACCTCCGGACGCTCTCCCTAGAACAAATGCACGCAGTTTGAAGACTACCTCACAGGCTTCGCGGGCCACGCCCTCCTCTCAAACCCACACCGCCGTCCATGGCCCCCAGGCTAGGTACCCTGATCTGGACGCCGATGATAGACTTGAGGCCCAGAGAGGGTGCGGGACATGCCCAAAGACACACAGCAATCCGTTGGCAAGGCGGACAGGTCTGATAACTTCCAGTAAGGTGCGATATAGAAAGGATGTGACGTTTGCTAGACATTCGCCAGACTCACCGGCTTCTCTAACGAACCAAAAAGTCCCAAGGAGGCGCCGACTTACCAGTTGCATTCCGGAGGCACCAGCTTCGTCAGCTCTTCCAGAGATTTCTCCGACCTGTACTCCTGGCGGGAAGCACATCAGACACGCCGTTCAAAGGTGGGAACTCCGTGACGCTGTCTTCCCACCCAGGCCACCCCGCCCGGGACCTCAGGAAACACTCACCTGGATGAAGGCGACGGTGACCACGATGAGCACGGCCTAGGGAGCAAACGGGAGCAGGGCGTGAGCGCCGGAGGCTAAGGGGAGAGCGCTCGGGGCCACAGCGGGGGGGGGGGGCACAGGGGGCGCCACGGTGGGAGAGGGGACAGGGAACACGCCTCTCAAAATAGATTTCCCTCCTTCGTGCAGAATACGTGCGCTAGGAAGAACTTTAGGAAGCAGACAAGCCAGGAGAGCGCGGAACCGAATTCCACCACCCAGACGTCCACTAGATCTTCCCACACAGACACACAACACGGCATCACACGACACAGGCGTGTACTTTCACAAACTGCCGCGTTCTCCCGGCGCGTCGTGGACGCGGCCCCACATCAGTGTGGGTCTCACCCGCGCCTGCCGCACAGAAGCAGCCAGCCCCGCCGTGTGCGTGTGTGTTTGGAAACAGCAACTCGCACAGAGAGAGGGAAGGGCGACGAGAGCCAGCCAGGGGCGTCCCACGGAGGACAGGCGTAGCGTGAGTCCCGCTCGGTGACACGTCGGGAACAGGCAAGCGCACAGAGACAGAAAGCAGTCGCCGCTGCCAAGGGGTGGAGGGAGAACAGGAAGTGACCGCTTAGTGGGCTTGGGGTCTCCTTTTGAGATGACGAAGGTGTCTCTGAACTAGACAGAGGCTGTAGTCACACAATATCACGAATGTATCGAACTCCACTGAATTATTCACTTTATTAATAAAACGGTGAGATTTTTTTATTACATGAATTGCACCTAAATTTAGAGAAACATTTTTTGAGACAGGGTCTTGCTGTTCTCCCAGGCTGGAGTGCAGTGGCTTGATCACAGCTCACTGCAGCCTCGGACTCTTAGGCTCAAGCGATCCTCCTGCCTCAGCCTCCCAAGCAGCTGGGACTACAGGTGTGCATCACCATGCCTGGCTGATTAAATTTTTTTTTTTGGTAGAGACAGGGTCTCGCTATGTTTCCCAGGCTGGTCTCAAGCAATCCTCCTCCCTCAGCCTCCCCAAGTGCTGGGATTACAGGCGTGAGCCACTGTGCCCGGCCAAAAAAATTATTTAAGTGTTCGGTGGCTATCTCTGGGTAATGGATTAAGGGTGATGACTCTGTAAGCGCGCACAGCCCGGCATCTGGCGGCTGCACCGTGCCCAGGGTCTATAGGAAAGAAAGTCACTGCAGACCTGTTCCCAACAGCGACAAACTAGAAGCAACCTAGCGTCCACTAAGACAGCACCGGGGGAAAGAGGGATGTGGATTTGCTTGCCTTTCTTTTTTTTTTTTTTTTTTGAGACAGAGTCTCACTCTGTTGCCCAGGCTAGAGTGCCGTGGCATCAGCCTTGCTCACAGCAACCTCAAACTCCTGGGCTCGAGCAATCCTTCTGCCTCAGCCTCCCGAGTAGCTGGGACTACAGGCATGCGCCACCATGCCCGGCTCATTTTTT
>CAUYPO010103754.1:0-12202 GCA_963574435.1 Cheirogaleus major
GATCCTTCTGCCTCAGCCTCCCGAGTAGCTGGGACTACAGGCATGCGCCACCATGCCCGGCTAATTTTTTCTATATATTTTTAGTTGGCCGATTAATTTCTTTCTATTTTTAGTAGAGATGGGGTCTCGCTCTGGCTCAGGCTGGTTTCGAACTGACCTTGAGCGATCCGCCCACCTCGGCCTCCCAGAGTGCTAGGATTACAGGCGTGAGCCACCGTGCCCGGCCCTAACCTCATAATTATTGCAGGAAGTTTTTAGGGATTTTCTTATGGAAATAGTGCCTAGGTGTTTTTCCTTTCAAGTGAATATATAAAGGGAAGGGGATGGAGAAACAAACTAGCAATTACTTAACACCTACCCCTGTGCCTCAACAATATTCTTTATGTGTCTTTTTAAGTCTATTTACTGAGATGTAATTTATGTGTGACAAACTACATTCATTTAAATTCCACAATTGATTAATTTTGACAAATGTTTATGCCTGTGAAGTCACGTCAAAATATATTAATAGAATATTTCCATTGCTCCCCCCAAATTTTGCTGCTGATTCTGTTCTTTATTTACATTTTAAATCTTCTCTCAAAAACCTTAGTAGACAAAGGAGGCAGGGAGACCTTAGAAAATAGAAAAATAGGAAGAAAATGAGAAATTAAGTGACTTGTCAAAGGTCACATAGCTAGGAAGAAGAAAGAAATGGCCTTTGAATACAACTCCCAAGTTTCTCTTTACCTTATATTCATTCTGAATTTTTTCTACAGGGATATGGCATTTATAAAATGAAACTAAAATGCTTGTCAGAAGAAGTACAATTGATGTTAACAATTTTTAAATATATATTTGCTTCATCCTAAAAATTTTATAGTTATTCGGTTTTAAGTTCTAAAATTTTTCCGTTATGATTTCTTTAAGCTATGGAGTTTTTTGTTATCTTTTTATATCTAATTTAATTGTATTGTGCTCAGAGTACTTGATCCATCAAGCTGTATACTTAATATTTGTCTGTGTACTGTCTGTTATACTGCACTGAATAAGTTGAAAGAAAGAATTAGGAGTATTGGAATTTGGAGATTCATTAAAATGGAAAGAAACCTAGGTTGTCACCCTGCTTTTGTACCTTGGTTAGATGCATTTTTAGTATATTTTCAAAAAGTTACCAATGAAAGACTATAGCCAGCTTTGCTGGTAACCCATACCAGGTTTAAAAATATGTCCTGTTTCTTCCTAATTTCAGACTTTAAGAGTAGTAATTAAGAAGTAATTGAAAACATGCCTCATGGGTTTCTAATGGGTAGAGAATGCAGCAAGGTTGCACACGTTGCATAATAGCAGGATATTCTGTGGGACTGGCACCTTCTGTGCAATGTGGATGGCGTACCCTAGTTGTTAAACACCTGAAGGAAGTGAAGCAGTGGAGGGGAAGAACAAAAAGGAGACAGAGAAAAGGAACGAACACAGTGACTGAAGGTTCAGTGACATTGAAATGGCAGATATATTTTAACCACTTCAGGACCAGCGTCGACTATAGTCGATAGCCACAGATGAACGTGCACAGCCCAGCGTCCACTATAGTCGACAGCCATGATATGAAGGCGCACAGCCAAGCGTTGACTTTAGTCGACAACCGAAAGCTTTTACTTTTACAGCTTTTATCTCTGTTCAGCTAATAAGTTACTACAAAAATTGTGAACATTTGAAAATAACGTAATGAAAACATATATTTATATGTTACCTATTCTGATTTACATTACAAGGAAAGCTGCCTGTAAAGTAACACAAGCTTTCAGTGCTTTAAAGCTTTCCTCATCACACAAGAGCAAAACGGACGCGTCGTCAATGCACAGCACACACTACCGTGCGGACTGTGAGTGCCGGCTGTGGGCAAGGTTTTGCGGCAGTGAGCGCAGTACCGAAGTGATTAAATCATATTTTATAGAAATAATAGCTTTTCAGTGCTTTTAGGGCCTCATTTTTAATCTAGCCCTGTAGGCTATAATAACAATATTGAAGGGTGCAAGAAGAAAAGCCCCTTCTTACAGTGTTCCTCCATTGCCCTTTACTGACAAGGCCTAACATTGTGCAAACTGATAAAGGAGAAATGTTGTAGGTTGAAGCCACAGTTTCACAAAACTAGGTCAAGGAAGGGTAGCTTTAGAGGTGAGAGGTGATAAACTGGTAAGTGGCATAGTCTACTCCTTTGGCTACTCACCTTCTGTAGGTACCTTCTACAAATTTGAACTTACATGCAATAAAAAATTCTTGTACTTACCCAAATGAAGAAGCATCCAGTGCCAAAAGTAATTGTTTTCATAGCTAGTAATACTAATTACTCCTCAAACTTCATTGTAGTGTGGCTGAATATACTGTTGCATAAAGACTAATTGCTAAGGTTAACCTTCAGTAATAGCAAGAAGAAGAAGGAAATGGTTAATATATCCAAATGAAGACATAAACATAATAAGCAGAGAAAGGATGTATTACAGTCCTTTTTGTAAATAATTGGTCATCAGACCATAGATAGTATCTATGGCTTCCTCTGCTACTACCAGTTCCATATTTCCCTTGTCTTCAGTCATAACCTCAATAGGTTTCTTACTTGATAGAGAGACCCAAACTTTCCTTCCTGAGAGGTGTGAGTCCTCGATACTCCTGGTTCTTTTTGGTTGCTATAATTTGCAATTAACCTGTACTGTTGGGAATAGACATATTGACAGTATTAAGAGGCACCCCAAAGAATTCCCTGGGTTCAGGTATAGTCTTCCTCTCCCCTATTATATAACAGTAACCCAATTTCCTCTTGGTAATTGGGATCAACTACTGAAGCCAGTAGAGTAACTCACTCTCCTTACTTTTGGTTTAGTGGCACGAAGAGCCCAAAATGACCAGGTAGGAGTCTTATCTCTCCATTTATTGTTTTATTCCCTGATGGAATCATTTTCCCTTTGGGGACTATGATCTCTGTACTCTATAGTTATGGAGAGCAAAATTGTTCTGTATTCTGACTATGGAGGAGACAGAACCCTGAGATGATCTCTGAATTCAAAGCATATATTGTATCCTATAAGACGGAGCCCCATCCTTTCAAGGTATCGTCTCCCAACTGGCATCATTTTGTCTTTAATTAGTCCAGATGCTTCTGAGGGACAGCATATATGGTAAAAATCAGCTAATTTCTTAGACATGAGCTCAGACCTTCTCTTCCTTGGCTGTGAAATTAGTTCCATGATCAGAAGCAATGTTCTGTGGAGTACCATGATGGTGGATAAGTGCATGGATGGTGGTGCTAGCAGATCATTATTAGCAGAAGAGGTGAATCCACATTCAGAATATGTCTATTCCAGTGAGAATAAATCTCTGCCTTCCACCGTGATGGAAAAAGGTATAACGTATTCAACCTATCACCAAATGGCTGACTGTTCCCCCAGGAAATGCTTCCATATCAGGGACTCAGTGTTGGTCTCTGCCTTGGCAGACTTGGTGCTCAGTAGGGGCATTAGTCAGGTCAGCTCTGGTAAGGGGAGGTCCATGTTGTTGAGCTTATTCATATCCTCCCTCTGCCACCATGGTCACTTTGTTACTGGACCCATTGAGCAAGCACTAGGGCAGCTGAAGAGAGAGGGTGACAGAAAAAGTGCTATTTTGGTTGCTAATCATACATAACCTGGTTAGTAAGAGCTTCCTCTGCAGCAAAAGTCTTTTATTGGGCAATCATAATGGGCATCACAGTCTGCGCCCATTCCTAAACATCCATCCACCTACGTCTTCCCCAGGTTTCCTTGTCATCAATCTTCCAATCTTGTTATTACTACCCCTGACCATCCAGCCAAACTGTTAACAACTGTCCTTAGATCTGTATATGTCTGTAGAGCAACTGCCCATAGATGCATACTTCTGTCCATCTCTCCAGATAAAGTGGACAATGTACTGCTCAAAGTTCTGCCCACTGGGAGGATTTTCTTTCATTAGTTGTTCATTAGGGTCACCACTGAGTAGGACTGTGATGCTGTAGCTGTCCACTTTCAGGTGGTTTAAGAATATTATGGTTTAAGTGGTTAAGATTAAGTGGTTTAAGATCCACTCATAAACTGGGCTTGAACAGTTTCTTCCTTAGTTAGTTGGTTGTAAGGAACTCCCCAGGAAGCTGTAGGCATAGATTGAGTGAAAAGAGGTAATGCAACAGAAGTCAGAGTCTGAATTACCTGCTCCTGTAACTTATACCTTCTAGCTTGTCTATACTTGATCTTATAGGCCGTTTCCATTCGACAGTGTGCATACTCAAAACTTATAGCTAGTTGAGTCAAACAGCACCCAGTTCACAATCGGAAGCTCAGGTCACGTGGTCATCTGATGCCCCATGTGGTATCACCCATGGTCATATGAGGTCCTACAAAGGAAAGCAACTACAGAGCTTTTCAAAGATACAGGTGATGCCCTCATTAATGTATTTACAAATGCCATGGTGACAGGAGTGCCTTCTGTGTCTTCTTGGGAGATGATGTGATAAGGTGGACATGCAGATAACACATGACAAATCCACTCCAGCATTCCTATTGCCCTAAGCCCTCATGTCCCCTCCTCTATACCACCAGTCCCCAACCTTTTTGGCACCAGGGACTGATTTCATGGAAGACAATTTTTCAATGGCTGGCAGGAGGCAGAGCTTAGTCGGTGATGCAAGTGATGGGGAGCGGCTGTAAATACAGATGAAGCTTCACTTGCCTGCCACTCACCTCCTGCGTGGCCTGGTTCCTAACAGACCACGGACCAGTACCGGTCCACAGCCTAGGGGTTGGGGACTGCAACTCTATAGCATTCCATGGAAGCTCCAGCATTTCAGTCTCATTAAATATAGGCCACTGAATCCAAGTCAGTCAACCAAATAAGTAACTTGCTAGCTTATACAGCAGGAAATGACTCTAACATATTAAATCCAGACTTTGTAGTAAGTGTACCTAAATCCATAAATTTGTCTTTCCTTGATCTAACACCTGTAGAATCCATTCTAGCACATATCCCCAGGATAGACATACACATATACACACACACACACACACACACACAATTATGTAACTTTTGATATGTAAGCTATGTAAGCTGTCTTCTCCTGTGTCCTAGTGTGTACATTACTCCTGAAGCATACTAATATAGTCGACCCTAGTTATTGGTCTAGTGGTGGTTTTAGTGAGTTTTGAGGAGGATGAGTGTCCCCTTATGAGGCATTTGCTCCAGGTTAGGTTACTGCAGGATTTTTAAATAAAGAAAAGCCAATTTCCTCAGACACAGGAAGGCCAGCTCCTTCCACTGGCAAAGGAGTCTCAGGGAAACCTGGGAATTTGAGAGTGCTGATTTCATCTTGCCTACCAAATGTACCCATTCCCGGTTCTAGAGGCTCATTCTCTATCAATTCCTTGATATTCACATAAGCTTGGCGAGACTATGAACCCAACTAGTATTATAATTCAGAAGCATGAACAAGTAAATTTTGTACGAGATTTTAGCAAAAACAGCCCTGTGGCTAAAAGAAATGGATTATTTTAGGGCTGTTGTGGGAGCTTTCTGGTTCTCAGACCAGGATTTGAGCTTCTTTTGTTTTCTTTCTGTAAGTGCTCTAGCGCACTCAAGACAATCTATCCCACACCTTACGGTCATCATTACTACCATAATAGTCAAGTGCTCCCAAGGTGCTTGCTTCAGTTGGTACTTCATCACAATCAATTGTTACGCCACTACATGCCATGGAATAATAGTGATATTTCCTGTTGTCAAAGAGTTTATTTCTGTACTTGAGCCTTAGGGCATGACCAAATCAGCCACCAAATCTTTTTTAATTTATCTTTTTTATTTGTTTTTTAATTTGTTCTAATTTGTTTTTATTTAGAGATAGGGTTTCACTATATTTCCCAGTCTGGCCTCAAACTCCTGGGCTCAAGCAAATCCTCCCACCTCGGCCTCCCAAGCACTTGGGGCTACAGGAGTTCATCACCACAGCCCAAATCTTATTTTTGAGAGTCTATCTTCTGACATCACTCCCAGAAACAATTCTGTTTCAGTCACTTCCAGTCAAGAGACAGAATCCAAAATAGTAATTTACACAGGAAATGTTTAATGCAAATAATCATTAAGTTTATGAAAAGGGATTAACTACTTTTAGGGTTTACTGAAGGCTATGGTGAAACCTAAAGAATATATGGGAATAACAGATGAAGAGGGCAGCCACAAACTTAGAATACCTTGCCCACCTTCCCATGTTGAGCTTCAGACCTTACTGAAGAGGGTGAGGCTATGGCTTACTGGATGGAGAACCAGTTTGCTCAGATGCCTTAGGCCAGAGCTGATGAGCAGGAAACCACTCCCTGGATTGCCAAAAAAGACTTATTGGGAAGCTCCTTGCTGCAATGCCACTGAGACTGATGTGCTCATCAGTCTCCCATGTAAAGCCACTCACTGGCTGCCACATCAGAAGAGCCAAATAAATACACCAAAGCCAAGAAACTAAACACCTTCCTTTTTTCTGAAGCCTAAACTTTTGCATTAGATTTTCAGCAAAACTAGATGAAAATCTCCAGTGCCTTCTACTGACAAAAAGGCCTAAGGCCTAAGATTGTGCCAGCTGGCAAAGGAGAAATGTTTACAGGATCTAGTTGCAATATTACAAAGCAAGGCAAAGAAGAGTGCATTTGGAGCTGAGAGGAAATAAATCTATAACTGGCATATTTTCTTCTTAATGTCTGTATGATCTGTAATTATATCCTCTCATTTCTGTAATTGATAATTTATGTCTTCGCATCAGCAGTTTGGCTGGAGGTTTATACATTTTATTCTCAAAGAGCCTGCTTTTGGTTTCACTGATATTTCTCTTTTGTGTTTCTGTTTTCTATTTCATTGATTATTAATCTTCATTTTCTAATTTGCATTTAAGTTATCCTTTTATTCAAATTTTCTAAGGTAAAAGCTTAGGTCATTGATTTGAGATCTTTTCTCCTTCCTTAAATAAGCATTTAGTGTTATAAATTTTCTTAAAAGCACTATTTTATTTGTATCCCATAAGTTTTGATATGTTGCACTTTCATATTCATACAGTTATAATTACTTTCTAATTTCCCTTTTGATTTCTTTGATTCATAGGTTATTCAGAAGTGTGTTGTTTGGTTTCCAAAGATTTGGGGATTTTTCCAGATATCTTTATATTTTTTCTATTTAAAATACAAATAAAATTTATAATCTTAACCATTTTTAAATGTACAGTTCAGTAGTGTTGAATACATTCATAATTGCAACCATCACCATCATCTCTCCATAACTCTTTTCATCTTGTAAAACTGAAACTCTATTCCCATTAAACAATAACTCCCCAATCCTCCTCCCCAGAGCCTCTGGCAACCACCATTCTACTTTTTGTCTCTGTGATTTTGACTACTGTAGGTATCTCAGGTAAGTGGAATTATACAGTATATTTTTGTGAGTGACTTACTTCACTTAGCATAATGTCCTCAAGATTCGTTTATTTTGTCACATATGCCAGAATTTCCTTTTTTTTTTTTTTTTTCTCCAGAATTTCCTTTTTAAGGCCAAATACATTCCATTGTCTGTATCCACCACATTTTGCTTATCCGTTCACCCATGGATGGACATTTAGGTTGCTTCCACATTTTGCTATTGTGAATAATGCAGCTATGAGCATGATATATAAATATGTCTTTGAGATCCTGCTTTCAATTCTTTGGAGTATATACCCAGAAGTGGAATTTCTGGTTTTTCTATTTTTAATTTTTTGAGAAACTGCAATGCTATTTTCTACAGCACCGTACCATTTTACATTCCCAACAACAGTACACAAGGGTTCCACTTTCTCCACAGTCTCGCCAATGCTGCTTATTTTCTGTTTTTTAAAATATGTAATAGCCATCCAAATGGGTATTAGGTGGTATCTCATTGTATTAATAGTTTTGGTTTGCATTTCTCTAATGATTAGTGATGTTCAGCCTCTTTTCATGTGCTTATTAGCCATTTGTATATCTTCTTTGTAGAAATGTCTATTCAACTACTTTGCTCACTTTTTAATTAGGTTGTTTTTTGTTGTTGAATGTTAGGAGTTCTCTATATATTCTGAAAGTTAGTTCTTATTCACATATATGATTTGCAAATATTTTCTCCCATTCTTTGGATTTTCTTTTTACTCTGTTGGTAGTATCTTGTGATGGAAAAAATTTAAAAAATCTGACAAAGTTCAATTTGTCTAATTTTTCTTTTCTTGCACAAGCCTTTGGTGTCTTATTCAAGAAAACATTGCCAAATCTAATCTCATGAAGATTTTGCTTTATTTCGTTCTAAGAGTTTTATAGTTTTAGGTCATACATTTAGGTCTTTAAACCATTTTGAGTTAATTTTTGCATATGGCGTTAGGTAAGGGTACAGCTTTATTCTTTTGCCTGTAAATATCCAGATTTACCATCACCATTTGTTGAAAAGACTGTCCTTTCTCCATTAAATAGTTGTGGCACTTTGTCAAAAATCATTTGATCGTATATGTGATGATTTATTTCTGGATTCTCTAATCTATTCCACTGGTCTACATGTTTGCTTTTGTACCAGTAACACACTGTTTTAATTACTGTAGATTTGTAGTAAGTTTTAAAATCAAGAAATATGAGTTCTCCATTTTCATTCTTCTGTTTCAAGATTGTTTTGGCTACTCAGGATCCATTGAGTTTCTTTAGGATGGATTTTTCTATTTCTGGGAAAAAAAATTTAATTTCTTTCAGCAGTGTTTTGTAGTTCTCATTGTACAAGTTCCTGATCCTAGAGGAAAAGCTTTCAGTCTTTCGCCATTGAGTATGATGTGCACTGTGGATTTTTCATGTATGGCTATTTTTATGACTTAGTTTCCCTCTATTGTTAGTTTGACTGTTTTTTATCATGAAGGGTGTTGAATTTTGTCAAATGCTTTTTCTGCATTATTTGAGATTATCATATGTTTTTTCCACCTTTATTCTGTTAATGTGGTGTATTACATTCATCTAGTTTCATATATTGAAATATCCTTACATTCTAGGAATAAATTCCACTTGGTCATGGTATGTAATCCTTTTAATGTCTGAATTCAGTTTATTAGTATTTGTTTGAAGGAAAGAAAGGTGATGGATCTAGAGCTGGAGAATTTAGTGCCAGCAAAGGATGATTTGATGATTTTGGATAGGAGTTTGGCTTAAAAATGTCAAAATAATGAGAGAGGCAACTTCTGCTAACCAAGAGGTAGCAGACTAGTTCCTGGATCCCATTAAGAAAATCGTTGAAAAGAAAGGATATTTGCCTAAATAGGTTTTTTATGCAGAGGAAAGTGCCTTATTCTGGGAGAAAAAAAGCCACAAAGGACATTTATTAGTAAGGAAGAGAAGTGAGCACAAGGGTTTAAGGCAGAAAGGGATAGGCCAACTCTACTGTTTTGTGCAAATGTGGTCAGGTTTACGATCAGGACTGCCCTTATCTATAAAGCTACTCATCTCTGAGCCTTGAAGGGAAAAGATAAACACCAGCTGCCAGTCTTTTGGTTGTACAACAAGAAGGCCTGGACTACACGATTGCTTTTTCTGGATTGGTTCCATTGATGCTGATGGCAAGGGATTGCCTTTTCAAGTTTTGATATTATACAATGCCCCCGACTACCCATGAGTTCAACACCAAAGGTGTCTGAGTAGTCTACATGTCCCCAAATACAACATCTCTAATTCAGCCTCTGGATCAGGGGGTCATAAGGACCTTTATGTCTCATTACACACGGTACTCTATGGAAAGGATCGTCAACACTATGGAAGAGAAACCCAACAGAGAAAACATCCTGAAAGTCTGGAAGGATTACACCATTGAAGATGCCATCGTTATGGAAAAAGCTTTGAAAGCCATCAAGCCGGAAACAATTCCCTTTGCAGAAAATTGTGTATGATGTCACAGGATTTATAACAGAGCCAATCAAGGAAATCATGAAAGAGATTGTGGATATGGCAAAAAGGGGCAGGCGGAGGGTGAAGAGTTTCAAGATATGGATCTTGGAGAAATTCAAGAGCTAATAGACACCATGCCAGAGGAATAAACAGAAGACAGCCTGATGGACATGAATGTAGCCAAACCAGTGCAGATGATGAGGAAGAAGACAGAGAAGAAGCAGTGCCAGAAAACAAATTGACATTAGACAATCTGACAGAAGGGTTCTAATTATTCAAGATTGCTAGATGGACACTTCTCTAAATATGGGCACTGAAACTAAAACAAATGGTAGAAGGAGGACTAGTACCATGTCATTTTTAGAGAAATGAAAAAGCAAAAAAGTCAGACAGAAATTATGATATTATTTCCATAAAGTTATACCAAGTATGCCTGCCTTTCCTGCCTCCTCTTCCTCCTCCTCCACTTCTACCTCTGCCACCCCTGAGACAGCAGCCGACTCCTCCTCCTCCTCCTCCTCCTCCTCAGCCTACTCATCATGAAGATGACAAAGATGAAGACCTTTAAGGTGATGTACTTCCACTTAATGAATAATAAATATATTTATTCTCCTCCTTATGATTTTTTAAATAACATTTTCTTATCTCTAGCTTACTTTATCAAAAGAATATAGTATATAATATAGGTAACAAAACAAAATATGTTAGTTAATGTCTATGTTATTGGTAAGGCTTCTGATCAACAGTAGGCTATTAGTAGTTAAGTTCTGGGGGAGTTAAAAGTTATACATGAATTTTTGACTGCATGGGGTAGGGGTTGGTGCCCCTAACCCCTACATTTTTTCAAGAGTCAACTATATTTGTGTCTTTAGATATAAAATATCTCTTGTAGTTAGCATATAGTTACACCATGTGTTTTTATCCATTTTGCTAATATCTTCCTTTTGATTAGAGATTTTAATCTATTTACATTTAAAGTAAGTACTGATAAGGAGGAACTTGTACCATTTTGCTATATGTTCTGTATATGTCTTATCACTTTTTTGTTTCTCATTTTCTATATTATCTTTTGTGTTTAGTTGATTTTTTATAGTAAAATATTTAAATTCCTTTTTTTATTGCCTTTTGTGTATATTCTATAGCAATTTTCTTTCGAGTTACCATGGGGGTTACATTTAATCTCTTAAAGTTATAACACTCTAATTTGAATTTATACCAGCTTAACTTTAATAACATATGAAAGCTCTGCTCCTTTGTTTACTGTCCCTGCTTTTATCAATTGTCACAAAATTACACTTTTGTACATTATGTGTCATAAAACATAAACTAATAATTCTTCTAAATACATTAGTCTCTTAAATTATGTAAAAGACAAAATTTGAAGTTACAAACCATTGTTACAATACTACTAATTTTTTTAATTGTCCATATATTTTATCTTTATTTCTTTGTGGTTTTGAGTTACTGTTTAGTATTCTTTCATTTCACCATGTAGAACTCCCTTGAGTATTTCTTGCAGGGAAGATCTAGTGATAACAAACTCCCTCAAGACTTGCACAGCAGGTCTAGTGATAATGAACTCCTCCCTCAGCTTTCGTTATCTGGGAATGTCTTTTTTAAAAATCTCTTAGTTTTGGGCTAGGCATGGTAGCTCACACCTGTAATCCTAGCACTTTGGGAGGCCAAGATGGAAGGATCATTGAGGCCAGGGCTTGAGACGAGCCTGAGCAAGAGTGAGACCCCATTTCTACAAAAATGAATAAATGCATACATAACATACAAAAATTAGCTGGGCATGGTGATGCGCACCTGTAGTCCCAGCTACTTCAGAGGCTGAGGCAGAAGGATTGATTTTTCCCAGGAGTTTGAGGCTGCAGTGAGCTATGATGACACCACTGCATTCCAGCCTGGGTGACAGAGTGAGACCCTGTCTAAAAAAAGAAAAACTCTTGGCTGGGCGCAGTGGCTCACGCCTGTAATCCTAGCACTCTGGGAGGCCGAGGCGAGAGGATCGTTTGAGCTCAGGAATTGAAGACCAGCCTGAGCAAGAACAAGAGCTCGTCTCTACCAAAAATAGAAAGAAATTAATTGGCCAACTAAAAATATATGGAAAAAAATTAGCCGCTCATGGTGGTGCATGCCTATAGTCCCAGCTACTCGGGAGGCTGAGGCAGGAGGATTGCTTGAGCCCAGGAGTTTAAGGTTTCTGTGAGCTAGGCTGACGCCACAGCACTCTACCCTGGGTGACAGAGCAAGACTCTGTCTCA
>CAUYPO010103760.1:0-12166 GCA_963574435.1 Cheirogaleus major
TTTCTCACTATGAGGTCTGATCTGCACAGAAAGGCAATCCTTGGAGCTCTTCAAGGGTGCTGTGGCTCCCCTCCCAAATTTATTCCCCAAAGTATTAGTGAAAGGTAGATCTTCTGAACCCTCCGGTGTGGGTGAGTAGGTGTGAAATAAGAAATCCTCTCTAACATCCCAAACTCCCTAAGCCTTTGAATCTCTTGCTCTACATCAAACCAAGGCAAGTCCAGCATTTCCAGTTCACTCGCCGTGGGCCACCTCTGGATTCATGTTTCAGCCGATGGAACTGTTAGAGCCCTTTCTAACTCCCTGAGCCGCACCATTAAATAAGCCCATATCAATCAATTCAGCCCGATCCAACTTTGTGTTCCTTCTATTGTCATCCCACACCCTTATTACCCATTCCCGCACACATTCCCCAGATTTTGTTTGTTAAAATTAGAAAACTCAGGTAGGTCTTTTGGAAGGCAGCAACCTTTTGATGGCTCACATTCTGGATCTCGCCTTCCGGGCCTGCTGTGGCTGGAGTCTAGTTATAGGTCTGGAAGCAAAGAGGGCTGGTGGGGGTGGGCGCTGGGTGGAATCAGCTCCGTCTTACAGGGCAGGGGCCTCAGGGGAGGCCCCTACAGTGTCCTGCAGCAAGGCAGGGTTAATCTCTCCAGACTAAGTCGGAGAGGCCGGTACCGCTGGGGGTGGGGACGCTGCCACCACTAGGGGTGGGGAGACCTCTGTCATTGGCACCGAAGGCTTATCACAGCTTCCTCAGGCTCTTCCCACACATTCCCAGCCCAATCTACAGGCACCCACTCTTCCGAGCCAGTGTGGTCACTTTAACAGTGGACACCCTGGGCAGCTGGGAGTCCAACTTTCACTGTAACTCAGCCCGGGTAGAACAAGGTTCTGCTTTTGTTTCTCAGCATGTTCATCCCTGCAGCTACCGGAGATGAGGCTGTCTGTCCTTCGGAGCACATGTAGAAGCCTTCAGGTCACTTATGTGCCACTTGAGCTGGGAATCCAAATCCCTGAGCTCATCCTTGTCTTCCACCCCTTTACCCGGCAAAAATAAGAACAGCCACCCAAACTTATTGTATTCATTTTCCAAAAATGTTTGAAAGTGTCCTATACACAGTTACCCAGTGCCTTGCTTCTTAAAAGTATCCAGTGAAGATATTTTGCGTATCTCTATTGCATATCACATCATGGACTATCACTGTTCTCTTTATTACTTGAAATATAAGCATTACTATTTTAAAAATCGAATCAAATGAGAAAGCAGAAACCCCAGAAACAACTCAGAAAACTTGTCCTTAAAATTCTGTTACTCCAGAACCATTCCCAGTACCGAAATCTGTATTAGTCAGAGCTCTCCAGAGAAAAAGAACCGATAGGACCTATATATATATCTTCATGTATGTGTGTGTGTGTGTGAAGACATTTATCATATGGTATTAGCTCATGTGATGATGGAGGCTGAAAAGTCCTGTGATCCTTTGTCAGCAAGCTGCAGACCCAGGAGGCCAGTGGTGCAGCTGAGAGGCCTGTGAGCCAGAGAGCCCATGGTGTGGACTCCAGTCTGCGTCTGAAGGCCTGAGAACCAGGAGCACCAAGGGCAGGAGGACATCCGTGTCCAGCTCATGTAGTCGGGCAGAGAGCAGGTTCAACCTTCCCCCACCTTTTTGTCCCGTCCAGGCCCTCAGTGGACTGGATGAAGCCCACCCACATTGGGGATTACCATCTGCTTTACTCAGTTCACCTGTTCAAATGCTAATGTCTTCCAGAAACACCCTCACGGACACACAGAAATAATGTTTAGCCAGCTATCTGGGCATCCTATGCCCAGTCAAATTGACACATAAAATCAACCATCATATTTTCTCTTGACAACTCTCTAAGATTTTGGGGGAAGGGTGGTATACACATCTCCCAGGAGCAGCTCACTAGCTTGGGAAGCCAACTCCACCCCGGAGCTAGAGGTGGGCATGTGGCCAATCTCTGGCTCAAAAGCTCTCGGCCAGAATTCCTGCTTCAGAGATGAGCACACAAGGCACTTCTGGCCAGCGAGACATGGAGGAGAGTTTTCCTGGAGTTTGGGGGTGGAGGTTTTCTCACTCTTCTAAGGGATCTTCTAGAGACCCTCTTCCCTGTGCTTGGAGGAAGAAGCAATTAGTCCCAGGAATTGTCGACAGCCATCTTTCCATTACCAGGGAATGGTACCGGGACAAAGATGGCTCCTCCATTAAAAACCACAGTAGAAAGACGACAAGAAACTGGAATCCTGGTGGTATCACCGAGTCGCTGATTCGAACCAGCTCTGAAGTGAAGCCTGCTTTCCCACTTTTCTACAAATACAAGTGGAAAATCAGAATTATTTACCAGGTAGATAGCTGTGATATAATAAAAACAAAACAATGTTATTGTATGTTAAAAATAAGCAACAGGCATGTGGGGGGAGGAGGAGTGGTAGGGGCAATGTACGTAACCCTAACAATATTTGTACCCCCATTATATGATGAAATTTAAAAAAATAAATAAATAAAAAATAAATAAGCAACAGTATTCTGTTTCTAGCAACACAGGAGATTAGATATCCTAAAATAATACACTACAAAATAGCCAAAAAGGCTGGATAAGATATATATTGTTAACGTCCTTTAAAATTACAGCTGAATTTGCAAGAAAATTTGGGAAATCTTCATACATAGAAGTGAAGTGGGAGCACATATCCAGAGGAGGGAGTCATATTGGCAGGCATCCTGAAGTCACCTGGGCATTTCTGGTGCAGTCTTGGGGCAGGAGGTATGAGGGGATACCCCATTTCTCCTGCCCCCAAACTTAACAAAGTCTATGGCTCAGTAAGGTGGGAAGTTGTCTAGGATATCACCATACCAAGCCAGGACTCAAAAAGCTTTTTATATCTACCCTACTGAAGGGTGATGATCTATAAATTTGTCTATACCTTAGTCTTAGCTCTCAATGTAAGAGGAATAATGATCACCGAGGGTTTATAACTATAAGCAAGCCCTCATATGAGGATTTAGGTTTTGAACCAAAATTCCCACTCTTTTTGTGGTCAGCAAAACCTCCAGCCAAGAATTTAATCTAAAGTGGTCCTAGATGGATAATGCCATAGACACATGGCAGATACAAACTCGAATCCTCTCTAGTGGAATGGCCCTCAACCCAGGAAATATTTGCACAAAGTAACAATTAAAATAAGCTCACAATTAAAAGTAAAGTAATATACCATTTAAAAAGTCAAGAACAACAACAGCAGTAGAATCAGACCACAGATATTGACATTACTAGACACAGATGAGAAAATAAAAATGTTTACTATGTTAAAAATAAATAAAAGAGGGAATCTAAAAATGATAAGAAGCAAAAATCGTTTAAAATTACCTGGCAGAATTGGAGGTAAAAAACAACAACAAAAAACTAAATAGAACTTCTAAAAACAAACAAAAAAAATGTAAATTTTCAATAGCTGAAGAGGAAATCAGTGACATGGAATATAGATCTGAAAGAATTATCCAAGATTCACCTTGAAAGACAAAATTATTTTAAAAATTATGAAAAGGAGCTAAGTACTATGAAGAATAGAGAAAAAAGATCTAAATTGTGTCTAATTAGTTTTCTTAAAAATGATAATAGAGAGAATAGAGTATAATCAATATTTGAAACAACAATGGTTGGGGATTTTTAAAAATTGATAAAAGTCATGAATCCTTAGATTATTGAAGCACAAGAAATCACAAGCAGAAAAAAGAAGAACCCATAGTTAAACATATCATAGTCAAATTGTAGAAACCCTAAAATAAAGAGAAGTTCTAAAAAAGATCCTGCAAAACAAAAGGTGTAACAGTCTCTAAATGAAAGCCAAAATATGTGACATAAAATGTTTAAAGTGTTGGAGGAAAGCGACTGTCAACATAGAATTTTATATCCTGCCCAAATATCCTTCAAGAAAGAGGGAAAAGACATTTACAGACAAATCAAAACAGTGTTGACCACAACAAGGAACAACAACAACAACAAAACTTGAAAAGTTGTGGCCCAGAAGAAGAAAAACAAACCCAGAAGAAAAGTCTAACATGCAAGAGGAAATCGTGAATCATAAAAATGGTAAAAAAGTGGGTAAATCTAAAGTAACATTTACAGCACAAGACAACTCCAATAATAACATTTAACTTGTAAAGGAGAATCAACCACAACACAGAAGTAGAACTGAAATATTGAATAATGATACTATGAAAGCCAGTAGCAGGATGAGCCAAATTAAAGCATTTTAATGATTGTATTCTTTCAGAGGAGAATAAACATACCGATTAACTTCAGCCTTTGTTCAGTATGCTTATAAAAAGCCATTACAAAAGAACAAAAATAGAGTGTATGTTATTAGCATCTAAACCCAAAGAAGAAAAAAATTGGTTCATTGGGGAAGAAGAACTCAATGAAACAAACAAAACAAAGCAGAGGAGATGAATGGCCAGACCTGCACCTGCCCATGTCCCCTGGATCTTCCATCAGCTTGTCTGACTCCAGGGCCAGGCACGTGTGTTTGGCTTCATGATGGGGAGCCCCAGCCCCAGCCCCACACCTGTCAAGGTCAGAGACAGTGGTCCTGCCTGGTGGGCTCCAGCTCGTGCTTATGGGCTCCAGTTTGTCCTCACTCGCTCTCATTTTACAACCTTCTTCCCTTCCCAAATGCTTCAGGTTCCAGCATCAGATGCAAAGACAGGAGCCATGGAGGGACTGGTCAGCCAGTGCCCACCGTTTGACCCAGAAGGTCAAATCCTCTAAGCAACACCCCTTGAAAGTACACACACACACACCCCACATCATTGTAGCAAGGTGAACACAAATTAAAGGCAAATGAGTGCTCCAACATGGATGAGGCTTGAGGGCACTGTGTTGAGTGAAATCAGCCAGTCACGAAAAGACAAATACCAAATGATTCCACTCATACGAGGTCCCTAGAGCGTCTGATTCGTAGAGACAGACAGTAGAATGTGGGTGCCAGGGGCTGGGGAGGGGGCAGGGGAGTTAGTGTTTAATGTGGATAAAATTTCAGTTTGGGAAGATGAGAAAGTTCTGGAAATGGATGGTGAGAATGGTTGCACAGCAATGTGAACATATTTAATGCCACTGAACTGTATGATTAAAGTGATAAATTTTTGTTATGTATACTTTGCGACAATAAAAAGCATGAGTCACCATTTTACACATATCAGATTGGCAAAAATTTAAAGTTGCTCAAGACCATGTATGGCCAAAATTGGATCTGCTGGGAGCAGAGGGAATAGGAGGAGTGTATAAATTAGTACAACCACTTTTTAAAACTTTTCAGTGTTATGCAGTAATGTTGAAGATCTTTCACCCAGAAGTTCTACCCCTAAGTTTGTGCCCTAAAGAAACTCTTGCAACATGCCCAAAAACTTTCACAGAAATGTTCAAAAAAAAGCACTATTTCTGCTGCAAAAACCTGGAAACAATGCTGATAGGAACAGGGTGTTGTGTTCCCATGATGCCACGCCGCACAACAATGAAAGTGGGGAAGGTGCAGCCACACCCGTGACCATGCATAGACCTCAGAATCAAAATATTGGGCAAAAAGCAAGTTGCAGAGCTTATCTATAGATAGTTCGTAAACACTCAAAACTAAATTATATATTGTTAGATATACATACTTAATAGTAAAACTGTGAAAAAGGGAAGGAAATGGATAAACACAAAATTCAGCATGGGGCTTTCCCTGAGTGGGAATGGAGGGGGTTCCGTGGAGGTGGGGGCTACAAATTTGCAGACTGGGTGACATGGTAATGATCCTTGGCTTAGCCTAGGTGACAAGTACATGGGTGTTCACCTTGTCTTTCTCTTTATACCTTTTTCTGCATTGTGTGTGTGTGCATATATATATATATTCTCTTGTATGCATGGACTATTTCATAATTTGAAAAATAACATCTGTATAATCATCAACTGATTTTAAAATGTGTGTACTGGAGAAGTAGTCCCTTGGTGGGATAACACAGGCATTCATGATTTGTCAGTAATATGACAATACTTGGACCAGTGTTGGTAAGACGGAGAAGATAGTTCTGTGCTTCAGTTTTGGTGTGAACCAGCTCCAGGATTCCCACAGCTACCCATAGTCAGAAGGATACAAAGAGAATTAGCCAGTTCCTGGAAAGGTAGGATATGAAGAATTTACTCCGCATTAAAATGACGCAGATGGAGTGCTCAGCCCAGGGCAGCAGATCTCTGACGTGCTGTGGACCTTTGGCTGTGTCGTTAAGGGATGGGTGAGGTCCCTTATCTAAAAATAAAGACTGTCTTAGTCCTTTCTGTGCTGCTATAACAGAATGCCACAGACTGGGTAATTTATAAATAAATGGGAGTTCATGTGGCTCATGGGAAGTCCAAGATCGAGGGCCATGTCTAGCAATGGCATCCTTGCTGCGTCACAGCAAGGTGGAAGCATGGAGCGGCGGAAAGGGAGGGGTCAAACTCACAGCCTCAATCCCTTTTACAATCGGCATTAATTCACTCTTGTGGGTGGAGCCCTCGTGACCTAAACGCCTGCCATCAGGCACCCCCGGCACTGTTGCATGCTTCCAACACATGCTTTCGGGGGGACACATTAAAACCCCAGCAAAGACTTTCATGGCCCTCTTCAGACAATCACTACACTTTCAGTAAGTTCTTCAGATGGATTCAGATCCCAGCTGTCCGAACAAGGAAAAGGTGTGTGAATATTTGTTGTTTTTCATGGCTGAAGCAAGTTGTAAGGCTCAGCTCCAAGGCTCAGCTTGTACTCTGTAAAAAAAAATAATTACCTTTTATTGACCATTCACTGTGCCAGTCACCACGGTCAAGTTGGCATGACCTCACTGCAGGATGGGTACACTGACTCCCCTGTTTTACAGCTGAAGACACTGGGGTTCAGAGAGGGGACATGACTTGGCTGTGTCACACAGCCCATAGCAGGTGGGGCCGAGACCTGGGCAGCTGAATTGGAATCAGGGGCCAGCCTCCTGGTGCCAGGATTCGGGAAGTGACCCCTGTCTGTGGGGACAGTTTGCTCCCTCTCTGTCCCCAGGGACCCCAACCCCTACAGGCTCCCCCTACCACCTCCTGAACCCAGAGGGAGGCAATTGCAGGGGGAGAGGGTTTCAGGAGGGGGTGGGGAGCACCAACGGCAGCTGACAGCCAGGGAGGAACACCTGGTCTGCTTGTGCCCTCTCCTGCTTCCCTCTCTGCTGGCCTCTTCCTGCTCCCACCCCCTGGGGAGACACCCATGTCCAGGGCGGGGTGCTGGCTGCTGAGGAGTCCTTGCACTGGAGTGGGCAGGTACCCTCAAGGCTGTCCTGTGGCCTAAGTCATAACTCTCACGGTCCCCAACGCCCCTGATTCACAATGATGGAGGGAACACAGGAACATTGCAACAAAACCCCACCTTGGGAAAGGCGAGGAGAAGGAGCACGTGGTGGTCACCTGTCCCCACCGCCCTACGAGAGGCCTAGTGGGACTACCTGGATGGGCCCGGCTCTGCGCCCAGGACAGTTCCTCCGTCCAGTGCTGCTGGGTCGGGTCGGGGGCTGTCCCCGCTGTGTTCGCTCCTTCAACGGCCACGTCCTGTTCCCCAGGTGGGGGTCTTAGCCTCAGGAGAGGGACTTTTCTTTGCTGTCCTGGGGCTTGTCTGGCAACGGAGCCTCCTTGGGTGCGTGGCAGGCTTCCCATGGATTCGGTTTCCATCAGCCCGAGTTCTGGTCGGACAGGGTCCCCAGTCCCTTGCAGGTGTCCTGATGCAGAGTTCAAGGGTGCTGGGGAGGGCCGGAAACAGCCCCCAGGCCCTTGGCCATACCACCCTGGTCATGCCCTCTCCCCGATCTCAGAGGCCTGGTTAGCACCTGGATGGGAGACCACCTGGGAATACCAGGTGCTGTAGGCTTAAAAAAGATAACAAAAAAATCTATATAAAGAAACACCTCCCTGGGAGGCCTCCTCTGCCCCGGCGACCGGCCAAGTTAGACGTGGCACCCTCTGGCTTGCCACATCATTTTGTGATTGTTTTTCTGATGTTCTTTCTCCTGTAGAGATTACGAGTTTTGGAGCTCACACAATGTCACCCGTCACCGCCACTTCCCGTAAGGCAAGGAGGAAGGGGCAAGTGGTTCAGCCTCGTGCCTCCAAGAGTGCAGGCTCTTTGCTCGTGCCGCGGTTGCTAACGGCCGCGTGACCCAGAGCAAGGGCAGCGGGGGCTGTGGCGTGCCACCCGGACACCAGCGTCAGTGCCCAGCCGCGCATTCTCCCGCCGGGCACGCTGACCCCGGTCCTTCATCCCTCCTCCTCCCCACAAGACTGCACATTGCCCTGGGACAGAGCCCGTGGTCCGGGATCACAGCCCTGTCTGTGGGCGTCTGCGGCACACACCTGGTTGGCTGGAGCCCCCGGGCTCCCCCTCAGGACAGCCCCGAGGGTCCCCCCACCCCGGAGCCGCAGGGGAGCGCGGGGGTGACTGGACCTCGGCCCAGCTCTCCCTCCACCCCTCACAAGTGGCAACCCCAGTAACACGTCTCAGGGAACTTCCAGCCTCCCAGGACAGGTGTCAAGGACAGAAGCTACTTGACCTCCCTGTGCCTCAGTTTCCCCTCTGTAAAGCCTCACAGGGACACAGGGATACAGGTAGGTTTAAATGAGTTGAGGCAAACACAAGGCTTCAAAGAGCACCTGGCACCTGCTAAATGCCCAGTTACCACCATCGCGCCTACCGCTACTGGCACTCAGAGGAGCCTCCTTCTAGAACGGGACCTGCCACGGCTCTAGCAGGACACCCGCCCTGACCCGGGCCATGCGGTTATGGTAAAGCGTGGCCACGATGGCACGGGGGATTCGCTCCGTACATCTGTGAATTAATCCATTTCTGACTGACCCATTCCAGAATGAGCCCCCCCGGTGGATGCGTCTTCAGCCTCAGCCCAGGGAGTTCCCGTCCACCCCCGTTCTGCCCAGGAGCATCAGAGACTGTCGTCACAGGGTCCCCTAGCATCCGCCCTCTCGGGGTTGGCGGTGGAGTGCGTTCTCTGCCTCACTGAGTGGAAGGCTTTTTTCCATCATTCCAAGACCAACATTCTCGTCACAGCGCCGGATGCCAGCACCTCCGCACGGCAAACGGCTGGTGATCGCCGGCTGCCAGGAGAGTGCAAACTCCAACCGTTGGCGAGGACCTGCTGTACCCTTTAAAATTTGTAATGCATGCAGAACTAGCTCTGACGATAAAAGTTTACTGCTGAGCCAACTCTGTGAAAGGTCAGCCTCCAGAATCGCGGCTCACGCTCCCATCCCAGCTCTCTAACAAGCCCCACTTTGCATGGAAGGCGGCAGATGCCAGGGAGGGGTGGCCCTGGTCGCTCTGTCGGGGTCTGGAAGGTGGAATCCCTGCCCCAGTCCTATCACAAGAGCAGTGGCGGCAGCAGCCGTTGTTAAGGAAAAACTGCTGTGGCCCTTGAAGGCAGACTTTACTCGGACATCACAATAGGTGTAGGGGCCACCGCAGTGCGGCTCCACAGTGGGGGACAGAGAGTGGGCTCCCCTCCCAGCGCGGCGGGGTGGGCAAGTGGGAATTTGCAGCCAAGGAGCAGGCTGGGGTCAGCGGATGGAAAATTACCAAGTGGAAATGTAGGGGTTGGGGGATTCTGGCTAAACCGACCTAACAGGAATCTCGCTAAAGCTGATTGTAGAAGGAAGTACACAGGTGTCCCTGAAAGACAGTCCAGGAGTCTGCCTAAAGTTTGGTCAGGCAGAGAATCTTTGTCATCGTCTTGTCTCTGGGGGGTTCCCCATGGCCGGCCGGAGTGCCCTGAACCAGGAACGAGAGGAGAGAAGACGGCAGGGATTCCCGTGTGGGACAGACAGAGCTGCTCACCCCTCCCTGGGGCAGGGAGCCCCGTACCAAGTTCTGCCTGTGCTTGGGGAGTGTCCTGGGCAGGACAGTGGGCAGGGGTGTGGCGGAGATGCCTGGGGCCGGGGCTTGGTGGGGCAGGCACCTGCAGGTCTGAACACTCTCCGTTGTCCACCTCGGCTGGGGTCCAGTCCACACACCCTCGGTTCTCAGTTCTCCTGCACCTTGCAAACGTTTGGGAGTCTCCACTGTGGGACGAGGGGACAGGGCTGGGTCACGCCCTGGAGACATGGCAGACCCATGCAAGGAGCTTGGTTTGGTTTGACCTCTGTGCCAGCGCCTCTTTGAAGGGCTGGAGGGGAGTGTCTGTCCCTCACGGTGCCTCACTTCTGCCTCCCCCTCCCAGCCAGGCCCAGAGCAAGTGGGGGAAGGTGTCTCGCTTTGGGGCTGGAGGGCTCGGCGTGGCTGGAAGCTCCGGACACTAGTTTTAAAGCTTCACTTGCATAGCAAACTCTCTTCTACCTCTCCTATATTTTTAACATTTTACTCAAATTTTTTTCTAAATGAGTAGTTTTTTGTTATTTGTTTCAGAATGCATGTTACCTAGGGTCTATCAAAAGAAAATGAAATATATTTGTTGCCAAATGCAATTTTATTTCCAGAAAAATCACTCTGATAAAATGGGCACCCTGAAGCCCTTACCTAAGCCCGGGGCCTTCCCCTTCCTGCCACCCCGACTCCACAAAGACAAGTCTTTTCAGGGGTGTCCATAACTGGGTCATTTTTATGCTGCGAAAAAGAGATAAATGAAAAATTTTCCACTTATAATAAATTCTTAAAGATCTAAAATTCAAGGCTTTTTTTTATAAGTATTTCTCGTCATAAAACATGAGGTTTTTTTTTTTTCATGTTGTTTATACCTGTGTTATTTTTTCTGGCTAAAATATATATGCAAGTAACTTTTTTAAAAAAAGCTAAGCCGACCTGGCGATGCTGCTGTGCCTCCTTGGTTCTCGTGCTTAGATGCCCTTTGAGACCGGGAGTGCACGTTTGGGCTCCCAAAGCCTTGGTGACAGGGGCTGGTGCTGCTGCTGCCCGCACCCCACCCTCCTGCCCCCCAAAACCCTGCTGCGCAGTCAGGAGCTCCACCTAGGCAGCTGTGCCCTGGGAGTCGCTGCCCAAAGGAAGGCCCATGAAGCCCTGGAATTTCTTTCACCTCAGGGAAATGCCACGTGCAGCCCGTGAGAGACTAAGTGACACGTAAGTGACAAGCAGATCCGTGGGGACAGGTGCGATGGGCTTCCGTGCCGAGCAGAAGCAGCACTGGGGTGGCCGGCTGGGCACAGACCACGATGACGTCCCCTTCCATTTCTCCAGGGACAAAGACGCTCTGCACTGTGACGGTACTGAGCCGTCACTCCCCGTGTCTGGTCAAGAAACATTCCGCGACTGATCAACAAGCAGCACAGTTTGCCTTGATCTGAACACCTCTAGTTCGGTTTGTTTGTCAAATACAGGACATGCTGAGCACAACTTGCATATGTACATACACACATATGTGTGTATGTACGTGCACACACATGTATATAAACATGAGTGTGTACAGTATGTATCTATGCGTATAAATATAGTTAGATATATACTCATATTCATCAATATACATATGTAGTTAAAGATTCAAATGTGCAAATATTCATTTTTCTCAGTGGTTTTTAGAAGCCATGGCTGCTTTATTGAATCTGTTCTTTAAAAAACAAGAACGGAAACCACTCGTGCCCCTCACCCCACACAGCTCCCTGTCTGCACTGGAGACTTACTTTTTTTTTTTTTTTTTTCGAGACAGAGTCTCACTCTTTTGCGCTGGCTAAGAGTGCCGTGGCGCCAGCCTAGCTCACAGCAACCTCAAACTCCTGGGCTCAAGCGATCCTCCTGCCTCAGCCTCCAGAGTAGCTGGGACTACAGGCATGCACCACCGTGCCCGGCTTACACTGAGAGACTTTGCTCTTCCTGGGTCTTCATTTGCATGGCTAGTGCAATTGTTCCAGGAGACTCCAGCCCGGTCAGTGGCACGGAGCAAACTCCTGATGCAAACCTCCGGAAAGATCCCTCAGCATTTCCATGAAAAGCATCAACAGTTTGTGCCCTAAGATTCTTTGAATCCCTCACCTTAAACTCCTTGCCTGGCTGGCCCCCACCTCCAATCCTGGGCGGGCATGGCGTGACCTGCACCCATCCTCATCACTCCCCAACAACACGAAAGCCCCCGGAGCC
>CAUYPO010103763.1:0-12957 GCA_963574435.1 Cheirogaleus major
CCACCATGCCTGGCTATTTTTTTCTCTATATATTTTTAGTTGGCCAATTAATTTCTTTCTCTTTTTAGTAGAGACGGGGTGCTCTTGCTCAGGCTGGTTTCGAACTCCTGAGCTCAAACAATCTGCCCACCTCAGCCTTCCAGAGTGCTAGGATTACAGGCGTGAGCCACCGCGCCCGGCCTCATTTGGCATCTTAAAATGCCAAAATCCTGCAAAATCCCCTCCCCTTTGCCAGCTCAGGTAGCCTAATCACAGGAGTGACTTCCGTCATAGTCTCAGGTCCCGTTCACAACCCCAGGGTAGGGCATTCAGGGGCATGAGTACTGGGAAGTGGGCATCTTGGGAGCCACTTTAGAATTTTGCCACCATAACACAACTCTGGGCTTCAGAGATTTGGGTCATAAAGTTTGCCATTGGGAAGATGAGATTAATCCAAAATAGGATCTTTTGATTTTTTTTTTTTTTTTTTGAAACAGTCTTGCTCTGTCACCCAGGCTAGAGTGCTGTGGCACCATCATAGCTCACTGCAACCTGGAACTCCTGGGCTCAAGTGATCCTCCTGCCTCAGCCTCCAAAGTAGCTGTGACTACAGGTGCATGCCACCACGCTTGGCTAATTTTTTCTATTTTTTAGTAGAGACAGGGTCTCTCTCTTGCTCAGGCTGGTCTTGAACTCCTCACCTCGGTCGGGAGTTCCTGAACTCCCGCCTTGGCCTCCCAGAGTGCTAGGATTACAGGCGTGAGCCACCGCACCGGCCTCATCTTGTCTTTTTAACCTTGCCAAAACACTATCCCATGAAAGACCTACCTAAGAACCTTGCCTTAAAGCCATTCCATTTGACAAATGGTAAAGAAATATGCATTCCAAAGCTGGTCTATCTAAATTGTCAACTCTTTCCAATTTAATCTGTGTAGATGAGAATATCAAAAATATATATATAATATAGCAACTTTTTATGTTTGATAAAAATAAGAATTTCCAGTCTGGGCAACAAAGTGAGACCCTGTCTCTAAAACAACAACAACAACAACAAAACAAACAAAGAATTTAAAAATGTATGTTTATTATTTTCCTTGTGATGAACATGCACACATGTACATACAGGCTCACATGTGTACACACATGCCCCAGGTTGGCTGTTCCCCAAACAAGTGAAGATTTTATCTGACTATTTGAGAAAAAACTGAAAGTGATCCTTAAAATTTGAATAGAATCCACACTCCGTGGGGGGCACGGGGATTGTGTGACAATTCTGTTGGCCCTCAAAGACAGTGACCAACAGGAGGCTTTGGTGTGAAATGGGCTGTCCAGATATCTGGTGGCCACAAAGGGTTCAGTTTGCCTTTGCTCTTTCGGTACAGGAATATCCCTTTCTGGGCTGAGAGCCACGAATCCTTGATGTTTTTACCTTCCAAATATCTTTCCCTTCCACTGTCTTCTCTCTACTGCTTCCATCCTGGTCTAAGCCTCCTTTGTCCTTTGCCTAAATGATGAAACTGCCTCCCTACACCTTCCCTGGGTCCCTTCCAATTGCTTCCCTGCAGAGCAGCCGGAGTATCACTTTCAAATGCAAACCTAACTGTGCGGCTCCTTCACTGGAAACCCAGGCGCTGTTTCCACCAGCACAGATGCTAAGCTCCACAGCCCTACGTCCTCCCATAAGGCGCTGTGGGGTCTGCCCCGCCTGGTTGCTCACGATTATCCTGCACTCTCTTCCTTTCCTTCCCTTTCTGCAGTCTGGGAAACTAGTCTCTTTTTTTCTCTTTAAGTTCTTCAAATGTGCCATGCTCCCTCCTACCGTAAACAGTCACAGCTGTTTATGAATTTTCTTACGGCGAATATCTATACAAACTTCAGACTTCAGCTAGAATGTCATCTCCTCTGGGAAGCCTCCTTCGTCCCCTCCTAGACTGAGTTAAGTCCCCTAGGTGGCAGGTGATATTTTCCAAAAATAGGAATGGCATATTTCCTGTCCCACAGGCTATTCCAGAACCTGGCCACTCCCCAGGTTGCCCTCCTCTTGAAATTTGGGAAAGACTTTGTAACTGCCTTTATGGACAGAATGTAATGGAAATGATTCTGTGTGACTTCTGAGGCTGGGTCAGAAAAAGTAATATGGGAACCGGGCACAGTGGTGTGTGTCTGTAGTCCCAGCTCCTTGAGAGGCTGGGGTGGGAGGATCGCTCGAGGCCAGGAGTTCAAGGCTGACCTGGGCAAGACAATGACACCCCCATCTCTATGAACAAACAAACAAAAAGAAAGGGCAATATGACTTTCACCTGGTTAATTCACTCTCAGGACAATTGTTCTTGGAACCGAGCAGCCATGCTGCGAGGAAGCCCAGGGTGCCTGGTGGGGGAGGAGGGGACCATATGTACATGTTCCAGGCAACAGCTCCAGGAAGGGTCTCAGCCTATAGCCAGGAACAGATGACCGACAGGTGTGAACAAACATTCAAGTGGTTCCAGCCCCCAGCCTTATGAGTCACCCCGGCTGACACCAAAGTCACCAGGGATAAGCTGTTTCTGCCACGCCTGCTCCAAGTGCAGATTGGAGAGTGAAGTAAATGTTGTTGCTGTCATCTGAAGCTACTGAATCTTGGGCTGGCTTGTTACGCAGCCATAGTAACATGGATTTAGTAACTGTTACATTTATACCTTCCCTTCAAAGTATATGTTACACTCGGAACTTTACATTTGCGTGATTACTTGATTCCTATCTGTCTATCCCCAGAAAGACTGAAAGTTCTGAGTTCCAAGTTCATGTTAGTTTTCACCATTCTATTCCCAGCGTCTAGCATGATGCCTGGTAAACGATGCCCTCAATGCTAATTTACTCTCAACTTTCCTGCACCTCTTCACATACATGCTTGGGGCCAGGAAGCCACCAGCCTGGTCAGGCAATGGAGCAGGAGGTTCTGCATGAATATAGGGCAGTTCGCTTGCGTAGAAAATCCTGCGAGAAAAGGTTCAGAAGGGCAAAGTCTGATGGGCTGCAATGTAGGTGCTTAGATTTCATCTCCTAAGAAATAGGATGGCCGTGGAGGTTTGGAAGCAGTGGTGGAATGATGTGAGTTCTTGGAACTCACATCAGGCTCCTGAACTGGTCCATTTGGGAAGTAATGGTGTCAAAGCTAGGGAAGTAGAGCTCGGAGGATTGGGACTAAGTCAAAGGCCATTTAGCAAAACAATCACCCCGCAGGGGCCTGTGTTAGGGTGCTGTGTGCACACACTCCCGTCGTCGCATTAAATCCTCAAAGCAGAGATGCACGAACTTATCCCACAAAAGGCCAGAGGGCAAATTCATCAGGCTCTGCTGGTCTTCGGACCTTTCACAGCCACTCTGCCTCCGCAGAGCAAGAGCAGCCAGGTAAGCGAATGGGCGTGTCTGCGTGCCAATAAAACTTTATTGAGGAACACTGAAATGTGAATTGCATAGAATTTTCACACGTCACGAAATATTCTTCTCCTTTGGATTTTCCCCCCAACCACGCAAACATGTAAAAATCACTCTTGAGCTTGAGGGGCCGGACACAGGCTCTGGCTTGCCCACCACGCCTCGCGGGATCAATCCCCAGCTATGATTCCAATTGCGGATCGAACGAGCCCCGCCCCGCCCCTGACGTCACCGGGACCCACCCCCCGGGGCGGGCCCCGCGCATGCGTGCTCGGGCCCGGGCGGGGGCGGGGCGGGCCGCAGCTCTGACTTCCAACATGGCGCACGCTGGCGGCGGCGGCGGCCCCGGGGGCCGGGGGCTGAGCGGCGCCCGCTGGGGTCGCTCGGGCTCCGCGGGCCACGAGAAGCTGCCGGTGCACGTGAGTGGCACGCCCGCCCTCCCGCGGGGGTGCGGCCCTCTGGGCCCCGCAGGCAGGCGCCCCTCGCGCGGGCCCCGCCCGGCCCGGCCCCGCCTCCGCCTCGGCCTCCCCCCCGCGCTGCCCGGGACCCCCCAGCCCCCGCCTCGGCCCTCCCCGCCGGGGACCCCAGCTGCCCCTCCCGGCCCCCCCTCCAGCGCCCCCGGGCCCACTGGGACCCTCCCCTTCCTCGCAGGTGGAGGACGCCCTCACCTACCTGGACCAGGTGAAGATCCGCTTCGGCAGCGACCCTGCCACCTACAACGGCTTCCTGGAGATCATGAAGGAGTTCAAAAGCCAGAGGTACCCGCGGGACCCCTCCCCTGCCCTCCCCGGGGGGCCCCCTGGGCCGGAGTCGAGCAGGGTGGGCTCCCCCAATCCCGCCGTCCCCTCCTCCCCCAGCCGGTGACCTTGCGCAGGTTGTCGGGACGTCTCAGAGCCTCAGCTCCTTCTCCTAAAAAAGAAAAGGAACATTGGAATGAGTAGTCCCCACCTTGTTGAGCTATTGAGCTGTCGTGGGGATTCCTGGAAGGAGGTCAGGGACGGGGGAAGCAGGGGGAGGCGAGTGCACACGCACAGTCAGATGCTGCCTCGATTTAAAGTGTTGATTTTTAAATAAGTCATCTTCACGGAAGATTTGGAGGGGACTCGTTTTGATTTTTTTCCCCCGAGCACTGCATTAAAATGTTATTTGTTTTGATGATTGAGTGTTTTGGCACCCTCTCTACCTTAAATCCTGTCCCCAAAATGCTTTACTCGGCTCACCCTGGTCTCAGGCCTGCTTGGAAGTAAGGCGCATAAAACGCTTAGTAAGGGGCCTGGCACACAGAGAGCATTTAAAACACAGGAGCTGTATTTGTAGACACAGAGTCGGGAGGGTTGGAGATAGAAGGAAACCCACCTTCGTGGCAGAAGTGAGACCAGAACTCAGACACTTAGATTTTTTGCGGGTCACATACCAACCCTGCTGCTGCTCCCTCTTAGGGATCGTGATGGGGCTGGTCTGATTTCCTTCCACCGGTGCAGGGCGGAGTAAGGCCTGGGCCATGACCGCAGCCAGGAGGGAGACCCCATCTCTCACATTCTTACACGTTTGCCGCACTTGAAGGGCCTTTGGTGTTTATGCTTTGCAGTCAGTTGCTCAGATCAAAACCTGTGTCATAGTCGTCTCTGATTCATACGAAATAAGGGAGTTTATCACATCCCTTAGAGGGCTTTGGCCTCCTGCCACTTCCTGGAGTCCAGGCCTTGCATTCGGCTCTCCTGACATTTTCAGAACTGAGTGTGTGTGCACGTGCTTGAGTGTTTTAGGGAGTTGTGCTGTGTGAACATTCTCTGGTTCTCTTCAGGAGGGCGCGGGGAGCTGAGGCCTAGCCGCTCTGGAAATAGATCATGGTCTGCAGATGCTATCGCAAGAGTCACATTTAGGTTGTTCTGTCGTCAGTTGAACGGCTTGTCATGTGGCAGTATCAGGGGAGTCGGGAATAGATTTCGTTTTTAATTTGCTCTCTAAGACCCTTTTGCCCACTTGCGTTCCTCTTTCTTCTAGCATTGATACTCCCGGAGTCATCAGACGCGTCTCACAGCTCTTTCACGAGCACCCTGACCTCATCGTGGGGTTCAACGCTTTCCTTCCGCTCGGATACAGAATAGACATTCCCAAGAATGGCAAGTTAAACATACAGTCGCCTCTGACAAGCCAGGTAAGCTGCTGCCGCGGTTCCGGCGACCTTGGCCTTAACACAGCACACCCTGTGACTCAGGTGGGGCCACAAGTCTCCTTCCTGTCATTGCTGGAAAGCCACTTACGATCCATTCTTTTCCTAGACATGCTAATCGCTTCTAGCACAAATCAAAGCAGATCGAAACACCGACACAGGCAGCCTCTGCCTCCCCGATTGATCTGTTTGGAAGGTTTAAATCAAGAGTGGATGTCGGGGAGGCATCCTCCTGACACAGAATTTTATGATAAGTCAAAATAACCACATCAACAGTTGCCGAGGTCTTGGCTTGAGGCTTCCCCAGGGAGCGGACCAGGCAGGCCTACCCTTGTACTTGGGCATGTGCTAGTCTGCGTCTGAGAGCTCTCAGTACCGCCAGCGAGATAATAAAGCGTTGAGATGCGTGTGTGAGTGGCCATTTTACTGTGTACTTTCTGTGCTTCGTCTAATTGTTGATAGGGCCTTGGCTCGGCTGAGGCTTATGGCTCTGGTTCTTTCTTTCTCGGACGATAGGTTAACACCCAGTCTGTTTCTGCAGCCTCTTGCTTGTGCTCACCAGAGCCTCTGAGACAAAGAAAGCTTATTTGAGCTTTACTTTTATAAGATGACCATTGTTTTTTCCTCCACCTCAGCGCTGTTGCCATATAGGGCACACTTCTTTGCTGTTGGGGGCTGCCTGGGGCATCGTGGGATGTTTAGCAGCATCCCTGGCCTCCACTCCACCGCCCGTCACCCGATTATGACAGCCAAAAACATCTCCAGACATCGCCAGGTGTCTCCTGGGGGCAAAATTGCCCCTGTTACAAACCAGCGGTGTAAGGGAACCAGCTCTCTCAGCCTCCTCCGGTCCCACCTTGACAGCGTGAGCAGGGACGTAAACATCTTTGGCCGGAAGCACTCAGTAGGTCTCTCCTTTGAAAGGGGAGTTTGCGGAGTGTCAGATCAATCGGGGAGCCGGGATTTGGACAGAGAACAGCGAAAGGGAACGTGGCAGTGACAGGTCCCTCCCTGAGAATGGCTTATGTGTAAATGCTGCTGCTTCTCTGGATGAGGCGAGCTCTGCCGGCAGCATGTTGCCTCATTGAAGCCGTCTCAGTTTTAAAAGGGAACTTGGAAGCGTGCGGCCGCCGGATTCCCAAGAGGTTCCGTTTCACGTGTGCAGGTGGAGCCGCAGGGTCCAGAGGCAGGGCCTGCGCCTCCAGACCGTAAAAGCCTCGGCAAGATTGATCTGTGGGCGGTCACTGCTGCGGGGGAAGCAAGCTCGTTTGCCGCGGCAGCAGCGTCTGCAGGAGCACTTTGCAGGGTCTCAGCGCCGAGTAAACACTGCGTGGATACCTGCGGTGTCACCGCCACTCACACAGAAAGCGCCGGAGTCGGGAGGTGTCCGTCGTGACCCCTGCATGTGGAAATTGCCTTTCAGCTGTCCTGGCCTCGTGAGGAGCTCGCCTGTCAGGGCTGGAGCTTGACAGGAGCCACACGGCGGCTGGACTCGGAGCTGGCGCTTCCTTCAAGTAGCAGCGGCGTCCCTGCTGCTCCCAGCACAGCGGACGGCTGGCAGTCTTGTCTCCCCGTAGGTGGCTCGGGTGACAGAGACTTGGAGAAAGGCTTGACAAGAACTCCCACTTAGTAGCAGGGCTTCACGGTGTTGCTGCGGCCGGAAGCAGCCACTTGTCGGGCTTCACGGTGTTGCTGTGGCCGGAAGCAGCCACTTGTCGGGCCGCCTCCCACAGCCAGGGCGGCCGGTGCCCTTCCCGCCCCGCAAGGCCATTCGGTTTCCAGGTTTCCAGCCCTGCTTCCCAGCAGGCTGGAGCAGTATCCGTGTGGCTTCGGGGCAGGCACACGGGAGACACTAGATGGCCTTTCAGCTTCCTGGAGTCCTTGGAGAGGCCACAGTAGCCTGAAAACCTCACAGGGCTCCTCACGCACAAATGCCCTGGTGATATTCTTTTCCTATTGGTGTTCTAGCTTCACTGTTTTAAAGGGGAGCCTTTTTTTTCCCCCTTTTTTCATGTCACCCTGAAGCCCGCCAACTACAGGCAAAGAAGGAGTGGCGGGCAGGTGCGGAGGAAGGTGAATGAGAGGGTCCCAGCCCTGTGGATCCTTTGGCGCGGAGGGTCTCAGCCTCAGCGCTGCTGCCGTCCAGGGCCGGGGCGTTCTTTCCGCGGGGCTGTCCTGTGCTCTGCAGGGTGTCAGGCATCGTCCCTGCTCTACCCTCCAGATGCCAGTAGCACCCCTCCCCCAGATGTGACAATATTTTAATATTTTAATATCTCCCAGTATTGCCAGGTGTCCCTGGGGGGTGGGATGCCCCCAGTTGAGAATGCTATTATAAAGGGGAAGTCAGACACGTCCCAGCATGTGTGGCCACCAGGACCCGGGAGGCTGGAGGAAAGGACGTCCTCTCACTGGGACCTCAGCCTTCTGGGTCACCGTCATTTTGGGTCTGGTAGTCATAGTGTCACCTCTGCAGAGAGCTCCCCCCAAGCCCATGTCATTCTTACACCACCCTGGGTTATGTTAATATATTTCACAATGGCAAAACAGCGAGGAAGAGAAGTTACTAAGATGAAGTCTTATCTTGTTCTTGACCGTCTCTGCCTTCCGGAACGTCGCTGGGGCAGCAGCACAGCAAGACCCAGAAATTGGACGTCCGTGGGAGAGCAGCGGCTCTCGGCTCCCAGGTCTCTTTCGGGGCAGACCGTGTCTCCTGGGAGACGAGGGCCGGCTTGCTCAGAGACAGCGAGAAACCCGTAGGGTGCAGCTCGTAACATAAGTGGTGTTGTACATGCAAAGGGAGACGCCCCCCACCTTGCTACGCTCTGGGGAGGCCCCACCAGTTCCCGACAAGTCTGTTCTTGTGTTTGTGTCTTATTTGCTCATGGAGCACCTGGGGGGTGACCCCTTCTTCCAAGGGAGGCCCTGGGTTCTTGGGGTGCCCGCACGGCTGAGCAGGGACTCCAGTGAGAAACAGATGGGCAGGCGCTGACTGTGAGCGGCTTCGGGGCAGAGGGCACAGAGCAGGCCAGGGACAGGCGTGCAGAGGTGCCCTAGGTGGGGGCGGGGTCTGGAGTGCTTAGGGGGCTACTCCTGGTGGGGTGTAGAGACCTGGGCTGGGAGCAGGCAGGTGTGCACAGGGAACAGCCAGGACGCCAGCTGGGCTGGGCAATGTAGGGAGAGAGAGCCGGGCACGTGGGGCCTGGCGGAGGGTTCTGGAAGGCAACTCTGCTGCTGTGCTGGAAATGGCCTGAGGTGTCGGGAGACCCCTGGGAAGCCGGGGAGGGGTCCTGGGCGATCTGGGCAGTGATGGGGGCACGGGGGGGCAGAGGGAGTGAGTGAGAAGTTGAGAGTCTGGGGTGATTCCCGGATGCCGGACTCCCTGGGTGCAGCTGGTGGCTCCTGCTGAGGCGATCGAGGCCCGGGAGGTGGTCGGGGGCTGTCCCTGCGTGACAGGTGCCATTGGGGGCCTCCTTTAAATATCCAGGTGGGGGATGCGTGTGGACGCTCAGGTGGAGGCGTCAGCCACGCGGGGTGGCTCGTAGTGGCGTGGGAGGCGTTTCCCACTCTGCCTGGACGTGGCCACGTAGCGGCACGGGAGGGAGGGCGTAGGACTGGGCTTGTTCCAGAATGTTTAGAGCAGGGTGTGCAAATTGTGGCCCCTGGGCTAACGCCACGTTGGCTTTGTGTGGTTGGTGAGTTTTACATTTTTCAAAAGATTACATTTAAAAAGTTTTTTTTTAAATTGTGATAACAGTCACATAACGTAAAATTCAACATCATAATTTGAGTGGTTTTTAGTATATGCGTAACATTGTGCAACCATGTCCCCTAATTCCAGAACATTTTCATCACCCCGAAATCAAGTCCGATACCTCCTAATTCTTGCGTCCCTGCAGCCCCTGGCAAACCACCAGTCTGCTTCCTGTCTCTGTGGATTTGCTGTTTTGGACATCCCGTATCAGTGGGATCGCACACTGCGTGGCCTTTTGTGTCTGGCTTCTGTCACTCAGTACCGTGTTTTTGGGGTTGATCCACGTTGTAGCAGGTGTCAGAGGTCCGTTCCTTTTGTGGTTGAGTGCTATTCCACCTTGTGGATGGGCCACATTCGGTTTACCTTTCCATCTACTGGTGGGCGATTGGGTGGTTTCTACCTTTGTGGCTGCCGTGAGCAGTGCTGCCGCGAGCAGGCACGTGGAAGGATTCGTCTGAGCACGTGATTTGTCTGTTTTCCTCGTTTTGGTCATGCACCGCGGCACGGGTCTTTGATCCGATGGTGATTCTGTGTTGAACTTGTTGAGGGACCTGCCAGACTTCTCCACAGCGACTATGCTGTCACTATCCATTCCTCTTTGCTGAGCCCTGGTCCAGAGGGCGGTTCTCCATCTCGTCACAGGGCCTCACTTCAGGGCATCCGCGGTGGGCTTTGGGGACTTAAAAATGCCTCCTCTGACTGGAGGGGGCTCCCAGTGGGCCCACAGCCTTCCCTCCCGCACTCTCAGCCGGCTCCTTCCACCGCCAAATCTGCGCCCCACGGCGGAGCACGAGCGCAGACCGCTGGAGCTTGAGCAGAGGGAGCCGGCAAGAGCATCGTCAGGGCCTCTCAGAACAAACCCCCGCCGAGGAGAGGTGGTGCTCAGCGCTGCGGCTGCTCTGTGCCCGCCTGGGCTCCGGCCTTCTGGAGTTGTCCCTGCGGCTGCCGTGCTGGGCAGAGTCGTTAACCTGCCAAGGTGCCCGCGTTGAAGCCCCAACCCCCAGTACCTCGGGCATGTGACTGTTTGGACGGGGTCTTTGAAGAGGTCATCAAGGTGAAACGAGGCCATCGGGGTGGGCCCTAGCCCCATCCGAGTGGAGTCCTTACAGGAAGAGGAGTTCGGGACACCTGAGAGACGACCGTGGGAGGACGCGGCGAGAAGGCGGCCGTCTGCGAGCCAAGGAGAGAGGCCGCAGAGGACCCCAAGCCTGCCAGCACCTTGATCCTGGACTCCTGGCCTCCAGAACTGTGAGAAAAATTGATTTCTGTTGTGCGAGCCGCCCAGTTTGGGGGACTTTGTCATGGCAGCCTGAGCTGACTAGTGACACCACCCGGATGACCGTGCCCGAGACGCTGTGGCACGGCTTCGCCGCAGCTCGGCAGCGACGTCTGTCGCGGGGACAGGTCTGCAGCTGCGGGCAGCAGCGCGCCCGGCCTCACCTGTCCTGGCAGATTCTTCCGGTCAGTGACCAGGGCCAGGTGCGATGTTGGGCCACAGAAACGGGAGAAATCCATTTGTTCTTTCATCCATTCACCTGATCGCCCCCGACAGTCGGGGACACCTGCCCGCGCCGTTCCAGGCCTGGGGACGCAGCACTGGGCGAGATGAAATCCCTGCCCTCGCGGAGCTCGCCGCGTAGGCAGGGTGGACAGACGGTAAAACGAGTAAGTTGTATTGCACGTGGGGGAGGGGACAGGTGCCGTGGAGAAAAGCGCAGGAATCCTGGGAGACGGGGCGATTTTACTTTGGTGCGAGATGGTTCTAGAAGCCTCACTGAGAAGGTGTTGCATAAGCAAAGACCTGGAGCCGAGCTGGAGGGACCCTGACCTGCTCAAGAACCAGCCCCCGTGTGCTGGGGACACGGAACATACTTCTGGTTGAGAGACAGAACATCGCCTCCTTTGCGGGTGGTCCCGTCCCACCTCGAATGAGGATTCTGTGTGCATGGGGGAGGGGCATGCTTGCTTTCTGTTTTTACTGGTATCGGCAGAGAAGTACATCAGTAGAGGGCAGGCTTGGTGGGCGGTCTTTTCTCTCAGGTGACTGTTGCACCTCGTTCTGATTGGCCTGGGGCTTGGCACCCCAAGTCCCACGTCCCTGGAATCCCTGAAACCCCCAGCGGCCTGAACAGTGGGTCCCCTAGTCTCCAGGGCCCCGTTTCATACATCCTGACCTCCCATCGCTGCTGACGGCAGGTGTGTCCCACCTGAGACGGTCTTGCTGAAACTGGATCGCAGGAGGTGTGGGGGGACTCCTTTCCCCCACCCAGCCCAACACCTGGCTCTGCGAAGGATCAAACATCCGCTTTTTGTAAATTTCTCCCGAATGCTCATTTTTCAAGATGTGTAAAGAGCTCGTTAGACTCGGGTATTCTGGGGGTAGGTTGGGGAGGATTGGGAGGAGGGGAGTCAGTGAGACTCACTCAGGAACGCGCAGACTCGGGGACACCCAGGAACGCGCAGTTGGCGTGTGCTGGACCGCCCCCTCCCTCCAGGCCCCCAGAGTGACCTTTCTCTGCGTCTGGTGAAACCCGGCTCCACGCTGGGTGCTGTCTGCTCTCAACACAGACAGCGGCTGGGCCTGGTGATTCTCACAGTCTGTTCCCAGCATCCGCTCACTGTCGCGTTGTTGCCAGGAAAATTCGCACAACCACAGCGACTGCGCGGAGGACTTCAAGCAGCAGATGCCGTACAAGGAAGACAAGCCCCAGGTGCCCCCAGAGTCGGACTCCGTGGAATTCAACAACGCCATCAGCTACGTGAACAAGATCAAGACGCGCTTCCTGGACCACCCGGAGATCTACAGGTCCTTCCTGGAGATACTGCACACCTACCAGGTGAGGGCTTGGCCGTGCTTCCTTGTGGGTTTCTGTGCGTCATCCCGTATCGGGCACTGAGGATGCTCATATTTTCTTGTCTGAATTCATGAAATCCTGATGGGTGGTGTTTTTGTTTTTTTGTTTTTGGCATTGATTTTTTTTTTTATGGTAGTAAAATATACATAAAATTCACCATTTTACCCATGTCGAAGTGTGTGGTTTGGTGGCATTAAGTGCATTCACAGTGTCGTGCAGCCGTCCCAGCCATCCCATCTCCAGAACTCTGCGTCTAGTCACACCGAAACTCTGCCCCTGCCTCCTGCCAGCCCCAGCACCCACTGCTGTACTTTGCGTCTCTCGGAATCTGACAGCTCTGGGGACCTGTTACAAACGGAAGCACACAGTGTCTGTCCTTTTGTGACTGGCTTATTTCACGTAGCAGAATGTCCTCAAGGGTCACCTGTGTGGCAGTGTGTGTCGGAGTCTCCTTCCTTGGCAAGGCTGGAAGAGATGCGCTTGCATTGTGTTCATCCGTCCGGGCTGCGCCTGCCTTTTGGCCGCTGTGGACGGCGTTGCTGGGCACGTGAACACCTGTCGGAGTTCCGTTCGGCTCCAACTCTGACTTCCCCTTGGCGCACCTCCGCACCCAAGCGCTATGGGAATGTGCATTAGGGGAACGTACAAAGAACCTAAGAACACGGTTGTCTTTTTACAAGACGACTTTGTTACTGTTTAGGTGACACATTGCCCCTTAGCTTGCTCATTGCAGCTGGGCCTGGTGCCAGGAGCCGAGGCTGCTGTGCAGCCGCTCAGTCCAG
>CAUYPO010103767.1:0-17515 GCA_963574435.1 Cheirogaleus major
AATCCTCCCTCCTTGTCCTCCCAGAGTGCCAGGATTTCAGGCATGAGCCACCGTGCCTGGCCCAGATTCCTAATTCTTAAAGCCATTTTATGCCCATTCACTCTTTCTTTTTTGTTAATGACCTCAGACAACTCTCAGATTAGGAAAACTGGAATCCACCCTGAGTCTCTTTTCCTCTTCTTACCAAATCCACTGTATCACCTGTCTGTTTTACCATAATCATTGACCTCAGATCCATATTGGCTGCCACTCCCTCCTTCAGGATGATTCCACGTGACCATTCAACCTAACCACCAGCACACATCCCTGATGCTGCCCGGGCCGCTTCTGAGGTCACCCATCTAATCCACTGTCCACTGGGCAACCAACTATCTTTGAAGTGCTGACAGGATCGGGGATGTCGCTGGTGACTCTGGGCCTGGACTCTCCTCAGCATTCTATTCAGATCGTCTGTTCCCTCCTCAACCTGCCTGTCATACTTTCCCTCTCACATTAAACACACTCTACGACCAGGATGAGGACGGACGCATTTTCAGTGTTAAATGTGTTAATATGTATATAAGTGCTGAGAACAGGGCACTTTAAGCACATGCGCTGATTAGCACAACCACAGCTCTCAATGCTACTGTGATCACGCCACATTCTCCAGGCCAACAGTAACATCACCCGGGCCTCGCAAGTGCACAGGCAGCCCTCCATCAGAGCCACGTATGGAGGAAAGGCATCCCTACAGGCCTCACCGCTGCTCTGGAACTGGGGAGAGTCGGGGGAATGTGGGGGAGGCGAGGGTGGTGGCATCTTGTGCTTCCTGAGAATTATTTAGGTCTCTGGCGTCACTTCCTCCACCAGACTGTGGGCCTTCAAGAAGCAAAATCCACACAGGGCTCTTTTGTCCTCCCCCAAACCCAGACACAGGTTTTCCCAGAGCAAAGTGCTCATCGTCTACTTCATTAGTGGATAACTGTCCCCCAAGACACGTGAGATGAGCCTAGTGGTGGCCTCAGCTCACCACCTAAGAACAGGCTCCGGGCTGCGGCACAGGGAGGGGACCACAGACAGGAGCTCCCAGAGGCTGAGTGCAGGGCAGAGACCTGGAGAAGCAGCCGCACAGAGGTCTCTGGAGCCGGGCAGAGGGCACACCCCGTGTCTGCAGAGACTGTGTGCCGGAGAGGAAGTCGCCAGGTGAGGGGAGACCGTTAGATATCAGCGGGTGGGCCAAGATCCAGGCCCACCCAAGGGCTGGGAACCGCTCATGTTCCTAATCCCATGGTGGACACACCTCAGGACAGGAGTGTTGGCTAGTTATCATCAGAAGGGAACCGATGTACCCTTAGTACTGTACCAAATTAGTCCCTGAATAAGGCCACTAAAGATAAGATAGAAAGTTAAAAGTTAAAATCAGATGCTCAAACTGATCCCAATACCCAATACACTTTAAAAGAACAACACAACTAGTCTCAGGTGAGGTGGCTCATGCCTGTAATCCCAGCACTTTGGGAAGCTGAGGTGGGAGGATTGCTTGAGGTCAGGAGTTCAAGACCAGCCTGAGCAAGAGGCAGACCCCATTAGCTGGGCGTGGTGACATACACCAGTAATCCCAGCTACTGGGGAGGCTGAGGCAGGAGGATGGCTTGAGGCCAGGAGTTTGAGGTTGCAGCGAGTTATGATGATGCCACTGGACTCTAGCTGGGGCAACAGTGTGCGACCTTGTCTCAAAACCAAAACCAAACAAAAACACAAAAAAATTCAATACCCAAGAAAGTAAAATTCACAAGTGGGGAGGGAGGAAGAAAGGGACAGAGAGAGGGATGGAGAGAGGAAGGGACAGAGGGGGAGAATGGTAAGAGGGAAGGCAGACAACCAGGCCGTGGCTCCTCATGGCTCACTGGGCAGCTTCCAGCTGGGCCAGGCCCTCCCTCCTTCCTGGAATCCACTCCGAGGCCCCCCAGAGCGCGTTTTTCTCCCTCGCGGCCTCGGTAGGTCCTGCGGGTTGCGGGGAACCCCGCTCTTCCCCCACTCCAGTACAGGTTCGTCCTGCCCCGACTTACCCTGCCACAGGTGTCCGGGCCAGACGGCCCGGGCCCGTCTTTGTCCCCTATCCCCCGTCCCTCCTAGCACCAGGCGCGCTCTCCTCGAGCATCGGACCGCGGCGGGAACTCACCTTCAGCAGGACTCCTACGACGACCGCGGTCTCGACCCAGAGCAGTGACCTGGCTCCCGGCTCGCGACTGGGTCTCGGGGCGCGCCGTGCGGGGGGCAATCCCATGGCGGTAGGAGCGCTCCTGTCCGCGGCCCCGAGGGTCAAACTCCGAGTAGAAACCCTGGGCGGGCGGGACGCGGCGGCTCTGGCGACGATCCCAGCGCTCCGGGAGGCCGAGGCGGGAGGATCTCCTGAGCCCGGCAGTTGGAGGTTGCGGTGGCCACGATGACGCCCTGCACTCTACCCAGGACGCCTGAGTAAGACACTGTCTCAAAAAAAGGAAAAACAAACAAAAAAGTAAAAAAAACAAAAAAAACCTTCTGCGAACCCGGCAGGCAGAGCCGGCGCGCGCAGGGACGCGATGAGCTCATGCGGGGCCAAGTCGCCCGGACTGAACTTTTATACTCCGCGGCCGGGGCGGAGCCAGTGCGTACGCCACACTTGGATGAAAAAAAAAAAGAGAGAAAAAGAGGATAAAATGCCCTCTGGCAGCACCTCCTGGATCCAGGGGCAGGGGAGAGGAAGAGACAGGAACTGACACGCTGGGCCGCAGGGCGTGGGTTCGTCTCTGAGTCCGGCTAGGGCCGGGACAGGCACACCGAAACGGGGGGCGGGGTGATCTGGGGTGGGGTGGGGGAGGGTGTCGCCTCCCAGGACTGCGGCCTCCGCTGTGAACAGGGTAGTCGCTCAGAGTCGGGATTCCAGGTGGCACCTGATCCCGCCCTCTTCTCAGGGCGCCTGTCCCTCCTGTTCTCAAACCCGAACTACCTCCCCTCCTGACTCAGGACTCTGCGCCCCTCGGCTTCTCACTCCCACCCGCACAGGCCTCATTAACCTGGGCGCGGCGCCCCTGCATCCAGTTCCTTTGCAGCGAAGCTTTCCGGGCAGGGGCTCGGCCCTAGCAACTGAGCAGCCAGGTGCTGGCATCTAGCAGGTGCTCGATGAACGGATGGGTTGACGGGATGAAGGACACAGAGGCGGGGGCCGTGGGTCACTGAAAGACTGTCACATCCTTCCGCAATCATCACCTTGCAAAGGAAGCATTCCTCTTTTGGTCTCCAGTTTCAACGTCAGTTAAATGTCATCTCCCCTCAACTGCTCCTGATGTCAGGCAAGACAAAGGATCCAAATCCAGCCTTTCTTTTGCATATTCCTTCTCTCTTAGATTCTTGAAAGCCCTTGGGAGCCAGGACCATGGGAGACAACTTGGCGCAGGAAACTGAATGGACCTTGGGGAGGAACCCCACGTGGGTCAGGCAGTTCCAGCCGACCCTCCACACCCAGCGCTGTGCCAGGCACAGGGTGCAGGGATCCAGCGTCCCAAAGGCCACTGGAGTCAAGGTCCTGCCTTCATGGTGCTCACAGGGCGAAGGAGGGTCTGGAGAGTGGATAGGAGGGAAGGGAACCTGGGTGCCTTTGATTGTAACACCCGGTGAAGTTTTGCAGGGCCAGGGCACAGGTGCAGGGCCAGGGCACAGGTGATGGGGACTGACCTTGTGGGTGCTAGTGTTGAGGTCCAGTGGAGGGAAGGAGGCTTGGGAGTGGCTTCCAGAGCTGAGTGTAACTTTCTGCGCTAACCTGAACCAATTGTCTAACCTTGGGCAACTCTCCCCTCTTCTCCTCAAGGCTTGAACTTGACTGACCTTGCTGAGTTTTTGCCTGCTGTACCCCAAAGTCTTTGGAGCCTCGGATGAGGACTATCAGTGGGGGTGTGTTGCTGAATGCTGGTGGGGCAGGAGGTGACAGAATGTGATCTTTGAAAAAGACTCCTCTAGTGTTAAAGCAGAACTGTCAGGAAGTGCAAACATTGTTTATATCACCGTAGGATGCTGGATGTTATGGGCAGAGACAGAGAATGTTCTGCAGAGCCCCTGCAACCTGTCCTGGTACAGAGTCATTGCCCAGTGCATAGTGTATGAAGTGAATTGTCTAGTAACCCCGCCAGAGTCAGGAATGCCTCTTTAATCCTGGAAAGCAAGCTCTGAAGAATCTTCAGGCTGGGGTTCTGGTTGAGTGTATTTGTTCTAATTCTATAGTCTTCTTCTGTTGACAAAGCACGTATGTTTTTATAAACATATTCCAAAACCCAGAACTTTGAAATTTATAACATTAATAACCCATAATCTAATCTGCCCTTCATAATTTAAGTTCTTCCAGAATCTTCTCTCAGCATATACTACATATGCCTAGAAGATACAGAAAAGAATGGATTCACGGTCTTTAAATTTGTTCTTCAAGTTCTTGCTTTTTTTTATTTCACAAAATAGCTTGAATAATTTTTCCTCTTTGTCCTTGAAATCCTCTCTCTCTCTCTCTCTTTTTAACAGTTGCACAGATTTTCTTCGTGCTAGGATGGGCTGAGAAAAGGCTGTAATGGGAAGTGTGGTGAGAGATTCAGAAAGGGAGACCTGCTATTCTGACTGGTGGGAGGCTGTGTAGTATGGAGCCCCCTCTCCCTGGCTCTGCTCTTGATTGCACAAATGGCCTAGGAAAGGCAAAGAATTGTTAGATATAACCCCCCACATCCATAGGCAACAAAAGCAAAAATAGACAAATGGGATTACATCGAGCTAAAAAGCTTATGAAAAACAAAGGACACAATCAACAGAGTGAAGAGACAACTTACAGGATGGGAGAAAATAGTTTTGAACCATATACCAGATAAAGGGTTAATTTCCAAAATACAAGCATACCTTGAAGATACTGCACGTTTAGTTCCAGATTACCACAATATAGTACATATTGCAATTAAGTGAATCACACAAATTTTTGGGTTTCCCAGTGCATATAAAAGTTATGGGTACACTATACTGTAGCCTATTAAGTTTGCAATAGTATTGTGTCTTAAAAAATGCACATATCTTAATTTAAAAATACTTTATTGCTATAAAATGGTAATAATCATCTGAGCCCTCAGAGAATCAATCTTTTTGCTGGTGGAGGATCTTTCCTTCATGTTGATGGCTTGCTGACGCATCAGGGCAGTGGTTACTGAAAGTTGTGGTGGCTGTGGGAATTTGTAAAATCATACAATGAATTTTGCCTATCAATGGACTCTTCCTTTCACAAAAGATTTTTCTGTAGCAAGCGATGCTGTTTGATAGCATTTTACCCACAGTAGAACCTGTTTCAAAATTGGAGTCAATCCTTTCAAACCTTGCCACTGCTTTATCAACTAAGTTTATGCAATATTTAAAACTTCTTTGTTGTCATTTCTACAATGCTCATAGCATCTTCACAAGGAGTAGGTTCCATCTCAAGAAATCACTTTCCTTGTTCAGCCATAGGAAGCAACTCCTCATTGTTCAAGTTTTATCGTGAGATTGCAGCAATTCAGTCACATCTTCGGGCTCTACTTCTAATTCTAGTTCTCTTGTGATTTCTCCACATCTGTAGTTACTTTCTCCACTGAAGTCTTGAACTCCTTAAAATCATCCATATGTCTGAGCAAACAGCTTCCCCCCACCTCCCAAACATACCGGGATCCAGGAAAATTAATGTGTCCAAGCCATGATAATGTAGTACAAATACTCTATCTTATAGATAAGTAACTCAAATCCTGTTTTATCTTCGTGATTCTCTGTTGCTTCATGGCAACAAGGCCTGGATTTTGTAATCTGGGGATACCGTTCATGTTGTGGCAATGCCATACTGTCACCCAGGTCAGAGACACATGTCCAAGTCACCCTGGACTGCCCCATCTCCCTTGTTCGTTAGGACCAAATAGTTAGCAAATCCTGTCCATCCTACTCCTCAGGGTTCCCTGCGTCTTCCTCTACTTTCCTTTTCTTTTTCTTTTCTTCTTTTTCTTTCTTTTTTTTTTTTTTGAGACAGAGTCTCACTCTGTTGCCCTGGCTAGAGTGCCGTGGCATCAGCCCAGCTCACAGCAACCTCAAACTCCTGGGCTCAGGTGATCCTCCTGCCTCAGCCTCCCAAGTAGCTCGGACTACAAGCATGCATCACCACGTCTGGCCTGGCTAATTTTTTATTTTTAGTAGAGATGGGGTCTCACTCCTGCTCAGGCTGGTCTCGAACTGAAGCAATCCTCCCACCTCGGCCTCCCAGAGTTCTAGGATTACAGGTGTGAGCCACCACGCCCGATCCTCTACTTTCTATTATTAATGTATCTGTTAATATCTAGGTTGGGCCTGGATATCTACGTGCTGTTCCCACATGTCCCCCGTTGTCCACATCCTCCCCCTCTTCCTCACGCAGGAAAGCACGGTGGGAGGCAGCCTGTCCAGTGACAGGAACAAACATGGCCAGTGGCCCTCGGAGGAATAGGCAGGATCTGCCAGTGGGAGATTCCATGGTACTGGGCTTTGTACCCACAGAGTATGTGAGGATTTGATGGCACAATGTACGTACAAATACTTTGTTTAAAAAGCTCTATCAAGAATCTGTTACAGGGCCCCCAGGTGTGTGAATTGCTACAATGGAAGTCAAAGGGGAAAAAAAAAATCACAGGAAAGAGTACGAAGGCATCACAAGAAAAAAGCAGATTTCATAAAAACAAAATGATTCTGGTTCTTCAAAGTCATTCCCAAGAAAAGTTGCTAAGGAAGGTGGATCTAAAATAACATCTAAGAACTTTGAGAAAAGTACCACCAAACCTGGGGGAAAGGTTGTGAAGCAGTTCAACGATAGGCTTGTGGCCCTCAGAGGAATAGGCAGGATTCAAGGAGACAAAGCACTGAAGAACAAAGTCCAGCAGGCAAATAAGTTCAACAAGAAGAGAAAACTGCAGCCAGGTTGTGAAAGTGGTAAAACAGCAGCCAAGAAACCCAAATGGTGTCAACGGAAAAGAAGCCAACCAAACCCTGTTGGACCAGAGCCAGAGAGAGACAAGAAGCCTCCTGCGTAGCAAAACACTGTTTATTTTGAGCATTTTGATGGGTGGAGGTGAAAAAGTGTCCACACTGAGGGAAGGGAAGGCCTTGGGTTTTATGGCAGGGAGTGAGTAACACCTACAGAGATAAGGGGAGGGTAGCTTCAGTCCTTATCAGGTGGAATAGGAATGCCAGCATCCCTGCAGCTGTCTGTGGTTGAAGTTAGATTTATGACCTTGGACTCTCTAGACTCCTGCGGCTTTTGTTTCACTGGCTTTATGATATTTTTCAGGTTCCCACCCAGAACAAAGCTGACACTCTATAAAATAATTTTATTTATTGAGACAGAGTCTCACTCTGTCACCCTGGCTAGCATGCCGTGGTGTCAGCCTAGCTCACAGCAACCTCAAACTCCTGACCTCAAGCGATCCTCCTGCCTCAGCCTCCCAAGTAGCTAGGATTACAGGCGTGAGCCACTGCCAATGTTTGGGTTATAGTTTGGTTTTATACATTTCAGGAAGACAGGGGTTACGGGTGAAGTCATAAAACAATACATGGAAGGCATACATTGGTTTGGCCCGAAAGGGTGAGCCATCTGGAAGGAGCGGAGTGATGCTTACACGTTATAGGTGGGTTTAAAGATTCTTTGACTTGTAATTGGTTAAAGACATGAAGCTTTGTCTAAAGGCTTGGAATGTATTAAGATAAGGAGGTCTGTTAATAAGAAACAAGCCACCAGACATATATTTGCTGTGTAAATTGAGGACCTGCAGGTTTGTCTTGTACACCCTTAGGCCTGTTAATGGGTTACAAAGGATGTCTCCGAGAAGGGAGGGGGCATGATGAGGTATGAATGACCTCCCTTCTCTTGGTGAGCAATTTAGTTTTAGGATATCCCTTTGGCCAATGGCTCCAGCCAGCCATTGTTGGGGAGCCTTAAGATTTTACTTTAGTTCACAATGGGATGACTTCAAAAAGAAGAAAAAAGAACTGAAGCAGAGCAGGCAACTCAGTGATAAAACCAACTATGATGTTGTTCGAGCAAAGCAGATTGGGGAGATTTTAAGAAGAAAAAACTGTGACAAAGTTAATGAGTAACTTGCACTAGTTGATCCGAGGGAAAATTAAAACCACCGCATTTGCACATGATTCAACGCATGTGATCCAGTGTTACACTGAGTATGGTAACGAAGAACAGAGAAAACAGGCTTTCGAAGAATCGTGAGATGATTTGGTTGAATTAAGTAAAGCCAAATATTCCAGAAACATGGTTAAGAAATTTCTCATGTATGGAAGTAAACCACAGATTGCGGAGATAATCAAAAGTCTTAAAGGCCACACGAGGACGGTGCTGCGGCATGCAGAAGCCTTGGCCACCGTGGAGTACGCATACGGTGGCAAAGCCATTTTAGAGCAGAGGAACATGCTGACAAAGGAGCTGGACAGGAACACATTTTGGCTTTACAAGACAGCAGATCACTCAATTCTGGACAAAATGTTAGAGGTATGGACAGAAAAATTAGAGCTTATTATGGATGAAATGAAACAGATTCTAACTCCAATGGCCCAAAAGGAAGCTGGGATGAAGCACTCATTGGTGCACAAAGTATTCTTGGACTTTTTTACCTATGTACCTCCCAAACTCAGATCAGAAATGACTGAAGCCACCCGGGAAGCGGTGGTATACTTGGCATGCACACAAAATGGCACCAGAGTGGCCATGCACTGCCTGTGGCATGCATGCCCCAGGACAGGAAAGGGATTATGAAAACAATGAAGACTTATATGGAAAAAGTGGCTAATGGCCAATACTCCCATTTGGTTTTACTGGTGGCATTTGATACTAAGCTTGTGAAGCAGATAATCATATGGGAAATTATCAGTTCCTTGCCTAACATGGTAAGTGATAAATATGGAAGGAAGGTCCTATTGTATTTACTAAGCCCTAGAGATCCTGCACATACATACAGTAAGAGAAATCATTGAAGTTCTGCAAAAAGGAGATGGAAATGCACACAGTAAAAAAGATCCAGAGATCCGCAGACGCGAGCTCTGAGAATCCATTTCTCTAGCTTTGCTAAGCTACCTGCAAGGGTATGCCCAGGAGGTGCTGCTAGATAAGTCTGCGTGTGTGTCTGTGTTGGGTTTCTGACATTCTGGAATCTGCGACTGCAGACGTTCAGCCTGCCATGAATGCCATAGCCAGCTTGGCAGCAGCAGAACCACATCCTGGTGACACATTGCAGAACACCCTGCAGGACATCTAGTTCTGAAGTGGTTAATAGAGCAAGATAAAAAGATGAAAGGAAATGGAAGGGAAGATTGTTTTGCAAAAACACTTGTAGAGGATGTTAATATGAAGAACCTGAAGTCTTGGGCTAGTGTAAATCAAGGTGTCATTATTCTTTCTAGCCTTCTCCAGAGTTCTGACTAAGAAGTTGCAAACAGAGTCAAAGCTGGACCAAAAAGCCTGATTCCCACACTAGAAAACAAAAACAAAAACACCAGCAAAGGAATAGAAACTCTAGTTGAAAAACTGAGTGCATATGTGGAAAAAGTTAAACGCAAGATGGAATACTTTTTCCTGTTCTCTGTTCTGTTTTCCCGATGCAGAAAAGGAGGGCTGGGGTTCACCTTGCTAGTAATTTGGATGCTCTCTACATGGGCTTCTTCTTTTGTAAGAAGAAATATTTATAAAATTATTTCTAAAAGTGGTCTTTTTAAAAAAAAATTCCAAGCTATCTCCTGTATCATATTAAGTAGTAAGTAAATCAGAGTGTGAAGCAGTAATGTGGAAGGTTTAACAATCATATATGGTGGGACCAATACATGTAAAGTGTAGTTGAATGAGTTGATTTGGGGAGAAGACAGCTTCTGTGAGCAGTAGTCTCAGAAGGCTTCCTGGAGGAGGTGGTACTTAGAGAGCTATCCTGCCAAAGGAAGGTAGGATGTGGAGAAGAAGAGCCAAGGGGAGTCTTTGGTGAGAGCACCAAGATGGAAGTTAATGGCTTTGAACTGAACTTTAGGAAGCCTTAAGGCTTTGATGGGTACAGGGAGGAGGATACCCTGCAACCAGAGCAGGAGCTTATGGATTAGGTTCCGTGTTAGAGTTTGTTTGAAAGCCATGTGGGTAAGGTAAGCTCACGAGGGAAATGTGCTAAATGAATTAGGGAATGACAGTGGATTGCAGTGTTAAGGTCAAGGTCTTTCTCTGTTTTTGGACATTTCAAGTAAATATCTCCTTGTGATGAGACTTTCCTTCTCAGGACTGTCCCTAAAATAGTCAAATACGGTTTGAGTAAGAAGGAAGAAGATGAAAATTTGTTACAGTGCAGAAGTTTGAATTTTAGTGCAGGTGGGATGTTTGAATTTTAAATCCATGGTTGGCTTTTAGCAACGAAGCTTAGGAGGATTGGTAGCTCAGTCAGGCTCATGCAGCCATGCTTATGAATGTCTGTCTGCTTTCAATACAGAGCCTTGGACCTTTCTCTAAATAGTCTGATGTAACAGGAAACCAACTTAGGTCTGTCACTGCATTTACACCCACCGGAGAATTGGCCAGAGAATTGGCTTTTCCTGCCCAGACTATGGAGTCCCAGGACTATTCCCAACCTACAAGCTACTAGGATTCCCCCTGCTGTGGTGTCTTGAACCGTTCCCAAAGAACAAAGGAGCTGATGCCTGTAACTAACTCTTTTAGCATGGATTCTCCTCCCAACCATCACCCAACTGAGTGTAGGGTGTGGGGCGGAGAGCTGGGGGACGGGGGACAAGGTGGGAAGGGGGAATGGGAAAAAGGCAACGCTAGAGCTTGCTTTTGTTTGACTAATACATTGTGATTTGTGTTCTCCATATAAAGGGTCCATGGCAGGGGGTGGGGCAGGACCTGCTATTTGTTCCATCTTTGAAACTAATACAATAAAATAACATGTACATAAAAAAAAAAAAAAGAATCCATTACAGTATATTTCAGATTTGAGGATGCAAAATAAAAAGAAAGGTAAAAGAACACTTATTATGAAACACTTCTCCACTGAAAGGAAAAATCTATTAGCTAATGAGACTGGTTCACAGGCAACACTGTGCTGTCAGGCAGTGACCCTCATCTAGTGTCACCCAAACGCACTAAATGGGTGGGTCTGGTGCCCTGTGTGCTGGGCAGGTGGGCGTGGGTTCAACACGTGCAGGAGGCGGACAGCTGGTAGACCTATGGTAGAACTGTATGGTGATTCAGCAGGGAGATAAAAAGGAAAGCTGAGAAATAACAGACTCATAATGGGAGATAGTAAGACCTGAATATAAGGAGTCAAAGAAAAAGGGCAAAGATGACTCTGGACGATGGTCACCTGGGGACTGAGGTGGGTACAATGTCACTTACCACTATTGCAGCAAATCTATTCAGGAAATGTACTAAAAAGACCACTACTTGTCCAATCTCAAGATATTGGGAGTTGTCAATAAAACTCAAAAAATTTTTATAAACATTTAGTGACATTCCTTATAGTGGGCATTTTACATCCAGGCAATGAAGTGGTAGGCACCCATGCTATCTTCTTTACTACCTGGAACAATTATTGGCCTCCCTGATCCTCAGTTTTCCTATTGTAAAATGGGCATGGTAATATATATATATTAGACATGCTTAATGTTTTAGAGTGAGTTCAGGAGTAGCTCCTGGCATATACCGGGCTGTTAAAAGTTCTAGCTACCCTTTCTGAATGCTGTGCCTACATTCCCAGACGGAGTTCTGATTGTCATTCCATAGCCTCGTCTTTTCTGTCACACTGGTTTGTTGCAGGGGCACTAAGAGGTTGTTGGAAGCAGTAACCACACAGGTCCAGATCCCTACTGGAATACAGGGTGGATTCTGAGACATCTTGTGAACTGTCTACCCACTAGGGTGATTGTACTGTCTTCCTTCCTACTCTCTCCTGCCCTCCCTCCCTCCTTTTCTTCTATTCTATTTTTCTTTTTAAGCTGTACATTCTTTTAGACACACCAAAAGGTCTGAAAAATCATACAGCATACTTTAATGTCTTCATCACCTTGCCTAAGAAGTGAAATAAAATAATTACAAATGCAGTTGACAAACTCACAAACATGTCAATCATCTTTCCCTCCCTGTAGCAAATGCTTATCCCGTGATTATGCTCCAGTTTCAGGAGAACCACAGGAATGGCTCCTTGATCAAAGGTAGCAGCACGTGGAAGGACAGTAAATTACACATTTCTAACACCTTATCATTGTTTATATTATGATATAGTAAAGGCTGCACCTCCTGGTCTGATGTTTAAGACCCTCCCATGGTCTGATCTCTACCAGCCCCTCTGACTATACCTTTTACTTTCCTTTTACATGAAGACCCTCCCCTCGACTACCTGTCAAGCTGGTGCAGTTAGTATTTCTGGCTCATCCCATGACATGGGCTTGATGCCACATTCCTTATAACCCAGGCCTCACTCTCAAGCGACCATCCTCTTTTATCTTCTCCACTTTCCTTATTGCAATTACCTTAGGCTACATTCCTTGCTCCCTTTCATTCCAAAGCTTTCTCCACCCTTGCAAATATAGCAGCTATTACCTCTACCCGTCATTTGACACAAGCATTCACTACTTTCTGTGTTTATCTTTCTTTGGCTGACTGCGTATGTTCTGGTTTCACAACTTTGTGCAAGTGATAACTTGCTTTGTTTTCTTATGTTTTTTACATCAAATGTCTCTTTATTTCACATTGTGTCTTATATACATTGTCTAACACAAAGAGCTTGCTCAGTAATTGTTTGTAGGTATCGATTGATCTTATGGCAACACAAGCCTGGCCCTATACACTTTTTCTTTTCTTGGGACTATTTGACCTTCCCAAATGGCCGTGTTATTTCTAATTATTGTGGTATTGATGAAGGTGGCTGGAGTGCTGTTGGGGGAGGAGATGGCAGGCAGGGCGCTAGCTCTTTCCAGAACAAGCCAGACAATCAACTTCCTTCCTATTTGTTTCTGACAGTCTAACCCATATCTTTTCTCTGGTTTCTTTTTTAGGCTATTTGAATGTGAGCTATGCAAAAAGTGAGAATGGTAGTCTTTTATTTCCAATGTTCTCTAACTTGTCTTCTCCTGTTTGAGAAATGTCTTTGATCATTATCTGACGAACGTTGAATCTACCAGTGCCAGGTAGTCTGGCAGCCCAAAGGAGGACTACCCAGAGCCTTTGCCTCTTGGGCACATCTGACTTGAGTCAGGTGGAAAATCCCTTTCAATTTTCACCCTTTACATGTAAATGACAGTCACAGTGCTACCACAGGTAGCCACTGAGGGCCTAGGAAAGTCCAGAGTTGGCTTTGTTGGCAAAGAGTTGGCTTTGTTGTTGCCACCTTCTGATCAGGTACCTTACATGCAAGGCCACAGCCTGAGGACCTGCTGTCCAGGCCCCTATGTGTAGCAGGGCAGCTCCATCCTCACAATCAAAAGGGGACAGAGCCCAAGACTGTGGGCTCTGTCCACACTGTGGACACTGTGACACTGTGGGTGTGTTTTGCTTAGGAATATTCAAAATATTAATGCGGAAAGGTATGAAGGCAAAGGTATAAAGTCTATGCCGTAGATTTAGGGGAATCAGCTTCTAATGGGTGCCTAATATTTACCAGACATCGATATAGATGCTTTACATTCATTGCCTTATTTAATCCTTACAACAGTTCAGTGCGGAGGCATTAGCAGCCAGTTATTGCAGATGAGGAAAGCTGAGGCCCTGAAAGCCAATGCAATGTGCTCAGGCAAGGTCCCTCCTTGCCTCTAAGTGACGCAGCTGCACCTTGAACCTCTCGTGTCTGCTTCCAAATTAACCCCTCCGCACATGTCCTCCCCTGGAGAGTGTCAGGCAATGGCCTGTCAGGGCTCCCTTGCTCTAGTTCTCCGGGTTGCCAAAACCATTCCCACCCTAGCAACCATTTTGATCTACCTGGTCACCTATAATCAGATTATAGAAACATTTACGTACGAAAATGTTACTCGCGGCATTATTTAAGATGTCAAAAACATGAAAAGAAATAAAATATCTCCTACTAGATTCTGAATAAGGAAACACTGATGCATTATTTGGTGTAATATTAGAGATTAATTAAAAGAAATGTAGCAAAATGATTAATGACAGGGAGAAATGTTCAAAATATGATAGGTGGAAAAAATGAGATTGTTAATAGCATTTACGTGAGGTGTTTTAAAACAGGTACACAAATTCTTTAATGTTCTCCCTTCAAGAAACATAGCTGAATGTGGACCACAATTGATGACTCACCTGTAATGAGCAGGGTGCAGTAAAAGTGACAGTATGTGCCCTTTTAGAGTAGATTGTAAAAGGTGTCGTCGTGGCTTCCTCTTTTTCTCAGCCCTACCATGAGGACACTCAAGCAGTTCTCTGCAGAAGTCCCTGTGGTGAGGAACTGAGGTCTCCTGCCTACCGCCAACAAGAAGCTGAGGTTTCTGCAATAGCCATGTGATTGGGCCATCCGAGGAAGAAACCCTCCAGCCCAGACAGATGACTGCGGCCACAGCCGACATCTTGACCATAACCACATGAGAGACTCAAAGCCAAAACCTCCCAGCTACTTCCAGCCCCTGATTCTTGAAAACAGCCAAATTATAAATGCTTATAGTTTGAACCTGCAAAGTTTTGGGTCGTTCATGAACATCAATAGGTAACTATTACAGTATACCTGATGCATTGAGAACTAGTCACCATCAAGTCACCCCAAACCCACTCCTACCTCCTTTGGTTTATTCATCTGTCTATGGCTAATGAAATGCACTGATATATTAGGGTGATATATGTAAATGATAGAAAAATCACAGAACACGCCACACCATCCTTGACAAAGGGATTCTAGGCGGAGTCCTGAAGAAGCAGTCACTTCACTGACATTTATAGCAAATGCTATTATTCAGCAATAAAGGAATGAATTTATTCAAGGTTACCATGTACTAACCATCCTCAAACACATAACTTTAATCCTCATGTCATATTTTAGAAGTAATTAAGATGAAACCGTTGCCATTTTTACCATCTCTTAAACTTGCCTGGCTCTGCTTTAATAAAAAAAAGAAAAATAATTGCCAGAGTTTTGCCTTTCTTTATTATAAAAGAATTGCATAATCATCCATCTCACAGCATTTTGACCAAGAAATGCAACCTGGCTCGGCTCTCCCACAGGGGCCTGGGGTTTTTGTGTGCCGATGGGTGTGAGAAGGGCCGGCTCTGCAGAGCCCCCTGGGTGCCGATGGCACCTCAGCTCCAAGTCCCTTACTCAGTTCCTCCAAGTGCTTACTTTGTTCTTTTCTGGAAATGAGAAAAGAAACAAAAAAGGAGGTCGATTGCCCAGTAACAAAATCAAGTGCTTTGAACTAAAGCCAAGTTTGCTAACTTTTGTGACCTTGCCCTATGAATGCCATCAGCACCCAGGGGGCTCTACCAAACCGCAAAATATACATCCTTTTCAAATGCACATAGAACATTCTGCAGAATAAACCATATGCTATGCCACTACACAAACCCTGGTAAACTTAAAAGGATAGAAATAATACAAAGAATATTCTCCTACTACAATAGAATCAACAGAAGGAAGAAATTGGGGAAGCTTGTAGCTATTTAAAGATTAAACAACACAAACCAATTGGTCCAAGAAGAAATCAAAAGGGAAATCAGAAAATACTTTGAGATGAATGAAAATGAAGACACACCATACCGAATCTTATAGGATACAGCTAATGTCGCTGAAGTGTAGAGGGAAATTTATAGCTGTGAAGGCCTATGTTAGGGAAGAAAAAAGCTCTCAATTTATAATCTAACATTCCACTTTCAGACTCTGGAAAAAGAAGAGTAAACTAAAGACAAAGCATGCAGAAGGAAAAAAATTATTAATATACAGATTAGAGCAGAAATTAATGAAACAGAGAATAGAAAAACAACAGAGAAAATTAATGAAACCAAAATCTGGTTCTTTAACAGTATCAACAGGTTGACAACAGCTAATTGACCAGGAAAAAAAGAAGACTCAAATTACAATCATGCACCGCATAATGATGTTTCCATCAGCAATGAACAGCATATATAACAATAGTCAATAAGATTATAATGGAACTGAAAAATTCCTATTGCCTAATGGTGACGAAACACAACACATTACTCACATGTTTGTGGCTATGATGGTGAAACCTACTGTGCTGCCAGTTGTATAAAAGCATAGCACATACAGTTATGTTCAGTACATGATACTTGATGATGAAGTGAATGACTATGTTACTGATTTCTGTACTATACTTTATATTGGTATTTTTGAGGGTGCTCCTTCTACTTATAAATAAAAAAGTAACCAAAACAGCCTCAGGCAGTTTTCCAGAAGAAAGCATTGTTATCAAAGGCAATGACAGCTCCATGTGTGTTAACCGCCCCTGAATACCTTCTTGTGTAACAAGGTGTGGAGGTGGAAGACACTGATACTGATGATCCTGACCCTGCGTAGGCCTAGGCTAATGTGTGTGTGTTAGTGTCTTCGTTTTTAATACAGATTTTGGTTGAGTCATCTTTTTCCTTAGTTCATCTAGGTGAAGGTTGGTCAATTTTGTGGATCTTTCCAAAAAGCCAATTTTTTGTTTTATTGATTTTGTTGTTTTTCTAATCTCTATTTCTTTTATCTCTGTTCTCATCTTTATTATTTACTTCCTTCGCTAGTAGCCTTGGGCTGAGTTTGCTCTCCATTTTCTAGTTCATTAAGGTATAAAGATAAGTTGATGATTTGAAATATGTCTTCTTTTTTAAGGTGAGTGTTTTATAGCTGCTTTTGCTGCATCCTGTAAGTTTTGGTATATTGTGTTTTCATTTGTCTCAGGATACTTTCTAATTTCCTTTGTGATTTCCTCTTTGGCTGTTTACAAGTGTATTGTTTAATGGTCACATGTTTGTAAAGTTTCCCATTTGCCTTCTGCTGTTGACTTCTAATTTCCTTTTATTGTTTTGTGGCCTAACATATAGCCTGTCCTGGAGAATGTTCATGTGCCCTTGAGAAAAAAGTGTATTCCACTGTTTGTTGTTGGGTAGGGTGTTCATACACACACACAAACCCCCCCCCACTCTTTTACTAAAGAGATTCAACATGCAAACTTTTAAAAAATCAGGATACTGGATCAAGTGCTAAATAATGATCTGTATGTGTAAAAAGGCACTTGACAAACACTCCCCCAAAATAACTTGTCAATATCCCACTAAATTATCAGAGTCACAGAAAAAGATGCAACAGAACTACAATTATTCAGGACAGGATCTCTGAGCAAGAGCAAGACCCCATCTCTACTAAAAAAAATAGAAAGAAATTAATTGGCCAACTAAAAATATATAGAAAAAATTAGCTGGGCATGGTGGCGCATGCCTGTAGTCCCAGCTACTCGGGAGGCTGAGGCAGGAGGATTGCTTGAGCCCAGGAGTTTGAGGTTGCTGTGA